>JAVTVY010047198.1:0-244970 GCA_036873755.1 Hanleya hanleyi | reverse complement strand
ATTGTCATCCAAGAGGCAGTGCTGTATGCCCGAAAAGTGAAACCGAATCCAGCCGTTCAATTGGGACACATGAAAGCCTTGGAAACAAAACCAGCCCAGAACCCTATCCGACGTGTACAAACCAAAGTGTTCTCTGTGCCTGCTGGAAATATGGGCGCCAACAAAGAAAACCTGTTCCTGGGGGAACTACCCAAGCGATTGATCCTGGCCTGTGTGGAAAATACCAGTTTCAGCGGAGCCTACCCAGAGAATCCGTTTGACTTTCAGCATTTCGGCATCAATTTTGTGGCCCTGCATGTGGATGGACAACAGGTGCCAGCCACGGCCTTAACACCGAACTTTGGGCGGAGGAATTTCATTCGAGCCTATCAGAGCCTGTTTACAGCCACCGGTCAAATCAGCCAGGACGAAGGGAATATGATCAGTCGGGAGGACTACGCGAACGGATACACGTTGTTCTGTTTCGATCTGACCCCCACCTTAGAGAACGACCATCAGCTGGCCCTGGCCAAGCAAGGCAATTTACGGTGGAAATCCACTTTGCACGAGCCCTGGCGACCACCGTCAATGTGATCTGCTACGCCGAGTTTGACAACATCATTCAAGTGGACAAGGCGCGCAACGTCCTGTGTGACTTCTCCACCTAACATGGATACAGGCCAGATAACCACCGTGCTGGAGAATGACCCAGAGACGCGTATGGTCCTTCAAGGGGTGTTCGCCCGAGATGTGTTCCCATTAGACCGTATGTATCCTGCTGCTTACGTTCTCAACACGGACCCGATGGATCGACCCGGTGAACATTGGGTGGCCGTGTACTTGACAGAACAGCAGGGCGAATACTTTGACCCGTACGGCCTGCCACCCTTCCATCCCGATTTAACAGACTTCATGGATCAAGGCACAGAGACGTGGTGTTGGAGCAGTCAAACGTTGCAAAGCCTGACCAGTAGCGTGTGCGGACAATATTGCTTGTTTTACCTGTACCATCGATGCCGGGAAGACCCTTATCTACCATCGTACAGATGTTTGACGAGTACCCCAAGGCCGAGGACCGCGATGTACTCGTCTATGACTGGGCCGCCCATCATTTCAATGTACAAGTCCCGTTCTGGGCTTAAGTTAATTACAAGCCCCTTGTTCTGGGCTTAAGTTTACAAGCCCCCTGTTCTGGGCTTCAGTTTACAAGCCCCTTGTTCTGGGCTTCAATTCTTTCAATGTACAAGCCCATTGTTCTGGGCTTGAGTTTTCACGTGGTTGTTCTCACGTTGTTGTTGTTACTGAATAAAAAAACAAAATGAGATCTCACAAAAAACCCTGTCTTGTGTGTTTTATTCATAATGCATCAATGCCCAATGCGGAGATTCAATCAAACTGAAATCAGTGGTGTAGGATGGGGCCAAAATGTAACCCATCAATGTTAGAATGCAAGAGCACTATAGTCAAAATAGAGAGCCAATGAAATCAGCCTACAGACCAAGTACTTGTTTTTGGTCTAGGTTTGGAGCGGGCATTTCATTGAGGTACGTGTATACGGTGAGTGAAGAGACTCGTCCAACACGTATAGATTATGACTATAAGTTCTATGAGCATAATGCATGAAACTGGCTTTGAAGACCGTATTAGTCAATCAGTGGCCTAGAATGGAGCCAAAGGTAACCCATCCATGTCCAGAAAACATTACCCGGGTATACAAGAACCCAGATGTAGGCGCGGACGTCAGCGAAAGCACACCGTGAGTACCCCAATTCGATTGGCTGATTGTTCGATCGCTGATTGGTTCTTTTTCTCGACCGCTGATTGGCTCTTTTTTCTCGACCGCTGATTGGTCCAAATGGACCTGCCCATCCTTCCCAGGTTCATTTACAATCCCCTTTTTGGGGTTCAAGCTCTGACTATATCGATGCCGCAACATTGTCTCATTGGACATTTGGACCGTCTGACCTGGAGTGACCTTTGACCTTTTGACCCGCGCGAATGCTGCCGGATGACGCGCGCTGCGGCCGAGAACCCGCGCTGCGGGGCGCCGGGGCGGGGGCGGGGAAAACACCCCGGAGGGTTGAACGTTGGAACTCTTCTGGGTTTGGAGGTAGTTTTAGTGAAAACCGGGAGTGACGTCACACACTTGCGCAGACCCGCAAACCACGTCGAAGGTGAACGCCATTGTGGGGAAAACCCCAGTACATCCAACACACACAAACAAGTCTAGACATGTGTACCCAGGTCACGCCCCATTCACCCCAACCGGAGTGACGTCACAACCCCACGTGACCTGCGCAGCAGAATGGATACGTCACCCTAGTGTAACCCCCTCACCTAGGCTTCACATGGATACCTCACTCGATCCCATCGGCCCATAAGAAACCCCGCTCGAGCCCAAAACGTCTATGTTCATACCCTTGGGCCACCGCGCATGCGCAGAATGGTGACAACGCCCAAGCCGCTAGTCCAGTCAGATCCCCCTTCACGAAGGCTTCACTTTGATACCTCATATGACCCCATTGGACCATGAGTAACTCCCCTAGCTCCAAAATGTCTATTTCCATACCCTTGGGCCACCGCGCATGCGCGGAATGGTGACAACGCCCAAGCCGCTAGTCCAGTCAGATGCCCCTTCACATAAGCTTCACTTTGATACCTCATATGACCCCATTGGACCATGAGTAACTCCCCTAGCTCCAAAACGGCTATTTCCATACCCATGGGCCACCGCGCATGCGCAGAATGGTGACAACGCCCAAGTCGCTAGTCCAGTCAGATGCCCCTTCACATAAGCTTCACTTTGATACTTCATTGGACCATGAGTAACTCCCCTAGCTCCAAAACGGCTATTTCCATACCCTTGGGCCATCGCGCATGCGCAGAATGGTGACAACGCCCAAGCCGCTAGTCCAGTCAGATGCCCTTCACATAAGCTTCACTTTGATACCTCATATGACCCCATTGGACCATGAGTAACTCCCCTAGCTCCAACACAGCTATTTCCATACCCTTGGGCCACCGCGCATGCGCAGAATGCCACTATTTCAACCCCACACCCAGCCCATCAGATGCCCCCTCACATAAGCTTCACTTTGATACCTCATATGACCCTATTGGACCATGAGTAACTCCCCTAGCTCCAAAACGTCTATTTCCATACCCTTGGTCCACACGAGTTGTCTCCCTTGCGTCAATGTGTGCAGATGGCGCTATGGTTTGGATGGACGCCGTGATGTGGAAAGGGCGTCCCCACACCATCCTGGAGCCGCCATTTTGTTTGTTGATTTCTTGCGGAGATACACGGGACAATAAAAGCTCGACCCTAGGGTGGTACAGATGCTACACTGATCCTATTAACATGGTACAACACCTATAGATGATGTTTATTACTAGGACGTCAGCGAAATCCTAATGCTTCACTTTGATACCTCACTCGACACAATCGGACCATTTGTGGCTCCCCATCGCCATGTTGGTCCCACACATGCCGCCATTTTGAACACACACAGCCGCCATTTTGGTCCACAGCCGCCATTTTGACCACCACACATGCCGCCATTTTGACCACCACCACACGCCGCCATTTTGACCACCACCACACAGCCGCCATTTTGACCACCACCACACAGCCGCCATTTTGACCACCACCACACAGCCGCCATTTTGACCACACACCACACAGCCGCCATTTTGACCACACTCCCACAGCCGCCATTTTGACCACACTCCCACAGCCGCCATTTTGACCACACTCCCACAGCCGCCATTTTGAACCCACCACCCACAGCCGCCATCTTGGTCTCCAGAGGATGATGAACGACACAGCCAGAGTTGTCTCCCCCTAGCGCGGGTTTTTGCCACCAATGTGTACAGATGGCGCCACTAGTTCCTCCTCAATCCTCCTCATGACGTCACTACATCCGGGTGAAATGGGCTGTTAAAAACGTTTTACCTACTACTCACACTCTACTGAAAACAATCAGCAGGGCGAGCTTTGAATGCCCAATCTGTTGACAAAGCGGCTTTTATTATGCTTGTACAAACAAGTAAAAATTAGACTTGATGATTATACTTACGTAAACTACCAAGGACGTCTCCATGAGTGAGAAAATCTGACGAAACGAGGCGAAATACAATACCCGCCTTCCCTCCTGCACATGTTTAGCAGACAACCGGAACAGACCAAAGTGCCGTGAGCGCTAGCGCCACCTTGCGGCCGAAACCGGCATTACGAATAGCGCAAACAGCATTTCGCATATGGTATGGATTAATTCGCATCATACGGTTTATGCTCCACCGCCTGCTGTATAGGGCAAATCGCTAGAAGGTTTAATGATGATGGTTTGCATCAACTCTCAAACTTCGAAACCAGTCTTATATGGTATTGTTCGCTGAAATCTTTATCACGGACGCGGAATTGCTATACGAACGACAGATAGCTACTGGAGGTCGGATACGACTCATATAATTGGCCGAGTATTGACAGTGAACTATCTTCTATTCATCCATCTTGTGTTGCTGGGCCAATAGTTCACCCCTGCATGAATCGTGATATGTACATTCTGAACGTACCGTGTAAATCTATTATTACAAGCGTCTGGTCCGTCATTCATTATTCAGCCGTCGTCCATTAAAGAATCTCTGCGTCCATTATGTCCGACATTGTAGCATCGATCTATTCTTTGACCTGATCAAAATAATGAATCGAATTGATTCATTTCTCAGAGAATTATGTTTTCTTAAACTATACCTAAACATCTTGATATTACATAGCATGTTTCCACTGACCACTCCTGATGAAATGTTTGTGTATCTGTGTAGCTGAATAACTAATTGAAACAATGGCGATTGATCTAACAACCTATCGCCTGGTCCCTTTAGTTTCGACGGCTTTTTCTGGTCACATTCGGTAATGTCTGTATGAGTTCGCGACCAACGGACTTGGGGCGACGAATCGATCGGGATGTCAACTATGCGAGCACGATCCCTTGGAGGAATCATTGAATTGTAGGCATAGTACGGGCATGGTTTTCCCTCATGTTTTCACAAAAATATGTTTGAACGCTGACTGAATCGGAAGCAAACCATGCACTTGATGTAAGAACAGATTTAGGTCGAAAAATACTAGGCTACACTATCGGTATTCTTTGAGCTGGACAATAGACATGTTTTTCGGTACTGTTCTTCATAGTGGCCATACTCCTCATTTGGCTCAACTCTCCATTATCCACGCCAGAACCACTGCCTTGTAAATGCGCTGATCCAAATGTTTCATTAAATTGTTGTGTAACTGGTGCATCCGATAACGTTGACTGTTAGATTGTAAAACCGTTTTAGGAAACCGGATAAATATTTACCAATCTCAGTTTCGTGTCTGTCAGTTTAATACGAAAAGACACATCAATTGACGAAGCATTTGAATTCGGGCGCTTATACTAGTGACATCTTTGGTGCAACAAAACATACATGTAACATGTTGTCCTGGAACAATAATTCCTCAACGTCGTTAATATATTTAACTTTCAGATGCCGAACCGTGTGAAATGGACGATTTCAGGATAACTAAAGAGTGTGAAAGACCATGGGGCTTTAGTACCGTGATTTCCTCCAGTGAACCGGTCTTCAATATCAGTACAATTATTGAATTCTGTAGGTGAGTCCTAACAGACTGGTAACTCTTACCACCAAAGATATTGTCACACGAGCATTTATAAATATAACCATGCAAACAGTAACAGACTAGTCGAAGCATCTGGCGTTATTCTTATTAAAAGTTGATCTGTCCTAAAGACACTCTCCAGATACAATCCAACTCCACATCGTCGAATATTGATTGCACTACCAAAAGACCTTTAGGTGCTCTCCAGGTTAATTTCTGCTTTCGCATTCTGCAATGTTAAAGTAGTACCAAATGTCCTCCATTAAACGACGTTAAAGCGTTAAGAAAGTGTGTTAAGGCGTTGAGACGGGCGTTAAGGCGTAACGACGGGCGTTGACGGGCGTCACTGCATTTCGATGAATTGGTGTCAATTCCATGAAAATCAGAGCTTCTGAGCTAATTCACCAGGGAGTTGAAGCATTAAGCTAAGCGTTGATGGGCGTTACTGTCTATAAAAGCAAGCGTATTTCCAAAAACACGCACAGTCGACGTTCAACCGTCAACATGTCTTATACTTGCTCTGAGTGCGAACGCACGTTCACCAGACATTACGATATGATGTGACACCAGAAAAACATACATGGGATTGAAGACTCTGAGGAGTCCGTTGAGGCGGATGCTGATACAGAGACTACTGAGAGTATATCGAATAATACCGAAGCAGAGATTGCTGAGAGTCTATCTAGTGATACGAAGAGCTTGACCTCAGATAGTCGGTCTACGTCCGTGGAAAGTGAGGCAGAACCTACCTTCTGGGATCGTATTGTGACAGCAGCTATCAATACTTACGCTGCAGCGATCGAGGACGCCAGAGAGGATAATTTACAACAGGCGCACACCCAAATGCGCCCCCGCATCAGGAAAACAGCCATGGCGATCTATGAACAGTATACCTTACTACCGCTTGAAATGAAAGGCGACCCCACGCACAGGTCCATCATGAAGACCAAGCGTCACTTGGAAGAGGCTATGGGGCTACCACCCACCGAGGCCCTGGAAAATGCGATCAGAATGCGCAAACAACTGTTTCAGGACATGCTGCCCGAAGAATATCCAGGCCTGCCCGACGACGCTTAGGTCACACCGAGCAAAGATGGAACTTTTTGAAATGGCGACTTCTGATTGGACAAGAATACATCTAACGGACAGGAACGAATATGACAGATGCAAATGGTGGCCTCTGATTGGGCAAGAGTCTTTTTGAGTTGTAAACATACCCAACGCGGCCCCATAGCGTGTGTATGATGTAACACTGGGGAAAATAAACTATATGAAAAAAAACTTCTTGTTGTTGTTGTTCTCTCAAGTGTCATCCTTGTTGTTGTTGTTGTTGCTCTCTCTCCGGTCTGTTAAGGCGTAACGACGGGCGTCACTGCATTTCGAAGAATTAGTGACAATTCCATGGAATATCTAGAAAATCAGAGCTTCTGAGATATTTCACCAGGGCGTTGAAGCATTAAGCTTGGCCTTGACGGGCGTTGCTACAAGATGACACCTCACACGACGCATTCGGACCAAGGATCGTCCCTCTCTACACCAAATACCTCCCTTCACTGCCCCAAAATGCCCACTTTGGCTACTACTCCTACTGAAGACGTCACCAATGACGTCACAGATGACGTGAACATCCCTCAGATCGGGGTCTACACCCCGAGAGCTACAAAATGACACCTCCCAGGACGCATTCGGACTAAGGATGGTCCATCTCTACACCAATACCTTCCTGCACTGCCCCAAAATGGCCACTTTCGCTGCTACTCCTACTGATGACGTCACCGATGACGTCACAGATGCTGTGGACATCCCTCAAATCGGGGTCTACACCCCGAGAGCTACAACATGACATCTCCCAGGACCCTTTGGGACCAAGGATGGTCCATCTCCACCCCAAATACCTTCCTGCACTGCCCCAAAATGACCACTTTACTTACTACAACCAACTGCGCATGCGCAGATTGACGCGACTTTGCACTTAAAACACGCCATTCTGACTCTACCCCACACATGCTTCACTTTGACATCTTCCACGACCCATTAGGACCCATAGTGGTCCATCTCTACCCAAAACACACCCCACATACCTCCCAAAATACCTGCTTTCTATACTACGGCCAGACTGCGCATGAGCAGACTATTGACAACGAACGGCACACCTCACGACAGCTTCAAAATAAGACCTCATACGACACCATAGGATCATTAGGGGCTCACCTAGACCCCAAAACGTCTTTTCCCACAATTCCCTGTCTGCGCATGCGCAGAATGTTGAGAACGAACGACACGCTAGTCCAATCGGATGCCCCCTCACATGTGCTTCACATTGATACCTCACTCTACTCCATCGGCTCATTAGTGGCTCACCTAGATCCCAAAACGTCTATTTCCATACCCTTTGTCTAATGCGCATGCGCAGAATGACGATATTCCTACTCCACATCCATCCAGTCGGATGCCCCCTAATATAGGCTTCAAAATAAGACCTCATACGACACCATAGGATCATTAGGGACTCACCTAAACCCTAAAACGTCTATTTCCACACCCTTTTCCCAGAATTCCCTGTCTGCGCATGCGCAGAATGTTGACAACGGCCGAGAAACTAGTCCAATCGGGTGCCCCCTCACATATGCTTCACATTGATACCTCACTCAACTCCATCGGCTCATTAGTGGCTCACCTAGATCCCAAAACGTCTATTTCCATACCCTTTGTCTATTGCGCATGCGCAGAATGACGATATTCCTACCCCACATCCACCCAGTCGGATGCCCCCTCACATAGGCTTCACATTGATACCTGACTCGACCCCATCGGTCCACTAAGGGCTCACCCTTTTCCCAGAATTCCCTGTCTGCGCATACGCAGAATGTTGACAACGGCCGAGACACTAGTCCAATCGGATGCCCCCTCACATATGCTTCACATTGATACCTCACTCAACTGCATCGGCTCATTAGTGGCTCACCTAGATCCCAAAACGTCTATTTCCATGCCCTTTGTCTACCGCGCATGCGCAGAATGACGATATTCCAACCCCACACCCAGCCCATCGGATGCCCCCTCACATATGCTTCACATTGACACCTCATTCGACCCAATCGGACCGTTAGTGGCCCACCTAGACCCCAAAACGTCTATTTCCATACCCTTTGTCTACCGCGCATGCGCAGAATGACAATATTTTAACCCCACACCCAGCCCATCAGATGCGCCTTCACAAATGCTTCACATTGATACCTCATACGACCCAATCGGATCATGCAGCATATTTGAATTCTGGGACTACTTTTTCTCCGCGGAAGCTTTTTCCCGCGACCGCATCACCGCGGAAGAATACATGCCCAGGGACCCTTTGCCGGAACTATAGTGACCCAGAGCTACCTCAGGGTAAAGTCCGTATTCCGTTTTTTATATCTTGAGACATTTTACATGCACCCTCTAGAGGGCAGCACCATCGATGCCAAAGGGGATCCCCTTTTTGTTTGTTTATTTTTTGCGGAGATATACTGGACAATAAACGCTTGAACTGCCAATACTTTGTGTTGTTCTCCAATCCCATTGACAGAGCACAAATCCGTGTGTTTGGTAGTCGAATTTATCCTCAGAACATCGACCATTTCATGCAGGCGTTTCAAGGGGCAACAAGTCGTCCGTACGGCTACCTATTCGTATATTTAAAAGCCCATACCCCCGAAGATCGCCGGCTAACGACCCACTGCTACCCGGCGAGGGATCACCGCAACGTCATATACCCCGACACCATCCACCGAGTCCACATCTGGTAGAGTGAGTGAGTGAATAGGGTTTAACGTCGCTTTCAACATTTTTTCACATCTGGTAGAGCAGCAGCAGCAACCCACCCCCAGACAGCGGGGCCCCTTTCATACCATCAGTCCCGGAATATCACCCAACCGTGAAGGACCAACTCAAACCCGTACAAGGGAATGAGCATAATGTGAACTCGAGGTTATGGAAGGATTTGTTCAAAGAAAGTATGAGCGCCGAGATGGGCAAGACGGTGAGGGTCACAGAAAACAAGTTTCAACGCAAAGGGTATTAGAAAGAGGAAGCCGCAATTTTAGCCCATAACAGATTGGCACCCAGGCTACGACGGGCTTTACGTCAGCGGTATGTCGACCTCGTGACCTATATGAAATTGTTGGATAAGGACCCAGCCCATATGGAAATTGAAAGAACAGCGTCGATGTTGAAAATCTCGGGCATGAACTGAAAAGAGGCGTATGTCAGAGCAATAGCACAAAAGAAACATTTGTTCGAACGCATCATTAAACGACGTTAAAGCGTTAAGAAAGTGTGTTAAGGCGTTGAGACGGGCGTTAAGGCGTAACGACGGGCGTTGACGGGCGTCACTGCATTTCGATGAATTGGTGTCAATTCCATGAAAATCAGAGCTTACAACAGGCGCACACCCAAATGCGCCCCCGCATCAGGAAAACAGCCATGGCGATCTATGAACAGTATACCTTACTACCGCTTGAAATGAAAGGCGACCCCACGCACAGGTCCATCATCAAGGCCAAGCGTCACTTGGAAAAGGCTATGGGGCTACCACCCACCGAGGCCCTGGAAAATGCGATCAGAATGCGCAAACAACTGTTTCAGGACATGCTGCCCGGAGAATATCCAGGCCTGCCCGACGACGCTTAGGTCACACCGAGCAAAGATGGAACTTTCTGAAATGGCGACTTCTGATTGGACAAGAATACATCTAACGGACAGGAACGAATATGACAGATGCAAATGGTGGCCTCTGATTGGGCAAGAGTCTTTTTGAGTTGTAAACATACCCAACGCGGCCCCCTAGCGTGTGTATGATGTAACACTGGGGAAAATAAACTATATGAAAAAAAACTTCTTGTTGTTGTTGTTCTCTCAAGTGTCATCCTTGTTGTTGTTGTTGCTCTCTCTCCGGTCTGTTAAGGCGTAACGACGGGCGTCACTGCATTTCGAAGAATTAGTGACAATTCCATGGAATATCTAGAAAATCAGAGCTTCTGAGATATTTCACCAGGGCGTTGAAGCATTAAGCTTGGCCTTGACGGGCGTTGCTACAAGATGACACCTCACACGACGCATTCGGACCAAGGATCGTCCCTCTCTACACCAAATACCTCCCTTCACTGCCCCAAAATGCCCACTTTGGCTACTACTCCTACTGAAGACGTCACCAATGACGTCACAGATGACGTGAACATCCCTCAGATCGGGGTCTACACCCCGAGAGCTACAAAATGACACCTCCCAGGACGCATTCGGACTAAGGATGGTCCATCTCTACACCAATACCTTCCTGCACTGCCCCAAAATGGCCACTTTCGCTGCTACTCCTACTGATGACGTCACCGATGACGTCACAGATGCTGTGGACATCCCTCAAATCGGGGTCTACACCCCGAGAGCTACAACATGACATCTCCCAGGATCCTTTGGGACCAAGGATGGTCCATCTCCACCCCAAATACCTTCCTGCACTGCCCCAAAATGACCACTTTACTTACTACAACCAACTGCGCATGCGCAGATTGACGCGACTTTGCACTTAAAACACGCCATTCTGACTCTACCCCACACATGCTTCACTTTGACATCTTCCACGACCCATTAGGACCCATAGTGGTCCATCTCTACCCAAAACACACCCCACATACCTCCCAAAATACCTGCTTTCTATACTACGGCCAGACTGCGCATGAGCAGACTATTGACAACGAACGGCACACCTCACGACAGCTTCAAAATAAGACCTCATACGACACCATAGGATCATTAGGGGCTCACCTAGACCCCAAAACGTCTTTTCCCACAATTCCCTGTCTGCGCATGCGCAGAATGTTGAGAACGAACGACACGCTAGTCCAATCGGATGCCCCCTCACATGTGCTTCAGATTGATACCTCACTCAACTCCATCGGCTCATTAGTGGCTCACCTAGATCCCAAAACGTCTATTTCCATACCCTTTGTCTAATGCGCATGCGCAGAATGACGATATTCCTACCCCACATCCATCCAGTCGGATGCCCCCTAATATAGGCTTCAAAATAAGACCTCATACGACACCATAGGATCATTAGGGACTCACCTAAACCCTAAAACGTCTATTTCCACACCCTTTTCCCAGAATTCCCTGTCTGCGCATGCGCAGAATGTTGACAACGGCCGAGAAACTAGTCCAATCGGATGCCCCCTCACATATGCTTCACATTGATACCTCACTCAACTCCATCGGCTCATTAGTGGCTCACCTAGATTCCAAAACGTCTATTTCCATACCCTTTGTCTATTGCGCATGCGCAGAATGACGACATTCCTACCCCACATCCACCCAGTCGGATGCCCCCTCACATAGGCTTCACATTGATACCTGACTCGACCCCATCGGTCCACTAAGGGCTCACCCTTTTCCCAGAATTCCCTGTCTGCGCATACGCAGAATGTTGACAACGGCCGAGACACTAGTCCAATCGGATGCCCCCTCACATATGCTTCACATTGATACCTCACTCAACTGCATCGGCTCATTAGTGGCTCACCTAGATCCCAAAACGTCTATTTCCATGCCCTTTGTCTACCGCGCATGCGCAGAATGACGATATTCCAACCCCACACCCTGCCCATCGGATGCCCCCTCACATATGCTTCACATTGATACCTCATTCGACCCAATCGGACCGTTAGTGGCCCACCTAGACCCCAAAACGTCTATTTCCATACCCTTTGTCTACCGCGCATGCGCAGAATGACAATATTTTAACCCCACACCCAGCCCATCAGATGCGCCTTCACAAATGCTTCACATTGATACCTCATACGACCCAATCGGATCATGCAGCATATTTGAATTCTGGGACTACTTTTTCTCCGCGGAAGCTTTTTCCCGCGACCGCATCACCGCGGAAGAATACATGCCCAGGGACCCTTTGGCGGAACTATAGTGACCCAGAGCTACCTCAGGATAAAGTCCGTATTCCGTTTTTTATATCTGGAGACATTTTACATGCACCCTCTAGAGGGCAGCACCATCGATGCCAAAGGGGAATCCCCTTTTTGTTTGTTTATTTTTTGCGGAGATATACTGGACAATAAACGCTCGACCATCGGGTCGCACGGATGCTAGACTCGTCCTAATAACATCGTCCAACACCTGTAGATTATGTTTATTACTATAAGTCTTCCTTCTCATGGTTTCAGGTATTTTTTCGACCCTGCCCGCTCCAAAGTCACACCCGATCGAGTCAAGGATCTCTCTCGTGTTGGAGGTAGTTTTTGGTCTCTTGAGGAACAACGATGACATGATCGTCAGGTGACAAAGTTCCACCTCAAATTGTACCCGGGGGAACAAATAATGAGGTCAATGAAGCTTTAAATTCCGTGACTATACTACTTAAGAGCTTCGATTGCCGATATAACATCTGAAGAGAATTTTATTTTGTTTGCTTATCTAAGAAGCCACTTCAGTGGTATAGTGAGCATGAATGAGCTCTTTGTCGCGGAGGTTGGCTGCGGAGGGGAAGTTGGCGTCACTATCAGTCCAGCAAGGCGGTCGTATAGGCAGGTGTGGGGCGTGATAAGGAGAACCAGGATGAGAGAAACAGGAGTTTCACTAAACGAGATCCTTGAAGACCGGTATTCGCAATAGAGTAGTATGGGCCGACTGCGCAAGAGTTGCATCAATCGAGAGCCCGGGGCCGGGCATTCTCACTATGGTCGAATAGAGCGACTGCGTTGCGCGCACGTCATCCGAGTGGTATATAAAGTTCAAATCGGTTGTATAGGGAAGTGTGAAGTGTGATACGGAGAACCATTGGGGTGAGAGACATGTGGGTTGCACTAAACGGATGCACTAGAGCCTGGCATTCCCACTAGCGTAGGATAGGTTTACTTATCATGTGCGCACATCCACAGAGTAGTGTATAAAATTCAACACGGGTCGTATACATAGGGGTTGCACAGATGTCACAAGTAGGCCACGTAGCCAAGGCAATGCAAAATGCTCGCATTAGTAGGTCAACGGTCAATCCAACATGGCGGAACCAGGTCGAAGATCAAGGAGTAGTACAGAAAAGGCAAACGAGGACGACTAGATATCAGGTGCTGTGTGCATGACGTCATGGAGCATGATACGGAAAATCAATTGGGTGAGAGACCAGGAGGTTTCACAAATTGTCATCTCTAGCCAGGGTAGTTAGGTGAACTGAGCATACGCAGGATCGAGTGGGCATGTGAACAAGATGTGGAAAGTGGCATAGAGAACCAGTAAGGTAAGAGACATGGGGTTTTCATTGAACGAGAGCTCTTGAGTTGGACATTCGTCCTAGAGTTCACTGAACTAGTCTGGGCAGGTTGGTTATTGGTATTTGGTTATTGGTCAGCCTGAAAACTGCTTCAACGCTTTAGTGATTCAGGGCCATTTCAGATCCTATCCTCCTCTATTCCTGGGCCCTGAATCACTGAATCTGGAACCTGAATCTAGACGCTATTTGACGCCTAGCGGCGAAAATGATAGTGCGGATCAGATATGGATTTGGGGGCGTCATGTGCGGAACCAGTGCGGATTGCGAGCGTCAGGTGCGGATCAATCCGCAGGCATCATGTATGAATCAAGTGAGGATATTTCATCGTACGGAGGCCCGACCGGGTTACTGCTACCTGTAAGAATTTGGCTTCCCTTAGTATGACGATGGCGCCGCGATACATTCGTCATTCCGGTCATATGATAAGTTGTCAGCCTGTAGAGTTAGTAGTAGTGAAATTGCCTAGGATTCGAGGGGCGCTGTGCGCACGGTGGAAGACGCGTATGCACAGGAGTCACGAGCGACATGGGATTTGCACCAAACGAGAGCCCGGAGCCAGGCATTCGCCCGGGGCAAAACAGATCGACTGCTCGTACGCGCAGAGTAGTATAGAAAGCCCAATACGGGTCGTATATGAAGGCGTGGGGCGCGATACGGAGAACCAGCGGAATAATGGGCATGGAAGCCAGGCATTGGCACCAGAGTAGCATGGGCTGACTGCGCATGCGCGTCCAGCCCAACAAGACAGGTTTGGACAGGAGGCATTCCGCTGTTTTCATTGGTTGTTGATTGGATCAATCAGATCGCAAGATTTTCCCAGGTCTAAAAATAGATCGCTACAGGGCTATGAACACCAGTTCAGCACACAACTGCCACGATTGACGAGAAGCGTCTGAACGTTTCAACGCTTCAAATGCTGGTCATAGGATTAGTTGTCACCCCTTAGCATACATGGCAGCTTATTATACGGGCTGATGACGTCACTCCCATGAGGGAAGTTCCCTCGAACTTTTCCAGGATGACGCCATCATTTTGTGTAATCCACCCCCACCGGCGTGCAGCCAGGTACATATACACACTGATGACGTCACCGTATGACGTCACTGCAACCGTGACCCCTGAGTCACTTCTCGAAAGAAAATTTGACAGCAGAGACGTCTTCCGGAAGTCACGGCGCCCCAAGACTGCTATGCAATTCAGCATTTTCCTACTACTGGATTTGTCTCCCTTCAATATACAGATGGTGCTGCGAGATATGACAGCTCATTATACAGGGTCTTGTGCGGGTCATCATTTGCAATGTTGGTTGTTTCGACTTTTGGTTAGTGAATTCAAGTTTTCAAAATTGAAGTGAAGGATTTTCATCGGTCGGGGGAAAAATGGGAAAAGTCCAAGTTGAGCATATCAAATACCTTACCCCAACTCTCGCGAGAACTATCTCTAAGGATCACAAAAACAGTGGCGGATATTTCTTTTCAACGCTTTCATTTATACACAAACAAAGGGAAGATCCACTTCCTCATATCTACATTTTCTTTACTTTGTATGGGTTGAAATTGGCCGATTTCGGAAACATTTCATCATCGTCATTTCAACGCTTTTACGTCCTTTTGCAGCATCATCTCCGAAAATGAAATGATGAATCAAAGCATGGTTTTAGAACAGATTATATCCGATATCTGTTAACTGTTCTTGATGTTTAGTGGCTTTTCACAAATAGTCGAAAAGCTTCAATTCGGAGTGGGCACAGCAACTCAATAAATAACTGTCTGGCTTGGAGTTATATTCTAGCCGCCCATCATGTTGTTCCAATCTTCAAATCCGTATTCCTGCTCTATATTAGGTCGTTTTCATGACTACACGATCATTGCACGATAAGGCGCGTCGAACATGTTTAAGCGCTATATATCTTCACGTTCTGCACGTTTTGGCACAGCCTCTATACACGATTAGGCACATTCCCACAGTTAGAAGCACATTTTCTACACGATCAGGTGCAACGCATAATTAGGCGCAAAATGATTCCCACGAATAAGCGCGTTTCCACGATTAGACGCATATTTCTTACACAAGTAGGCACATTTCCACAATTAGGAGCAAATCTCCTACAAGAATAAGCGCATTTCCACAATTAGGAGCAATTTTTCTACACGGTTAGGCCTAGCACAGAATTAGGCGCAAGATGGTTCATATGATTAGAAGCAGTTGCATGATTAAACGCAGCCCCCTTACACGATTAGACGCATTTACACAAATAGGCGCAAATTTCGTACACGATTATGCGCATTTCCACCATTAAGCGCAAATTTTCTACACGATTAGGCGCAACACGTTATTAGGCGCAATTTGTTCACACGATTTGGCGCTGACACGATTAGGCGCAAATACACGATTAGGCCCCCCACAGCCCCTGGTGTCGAATTAAGCATATTTCTTGTACGAGGAGAATGACTGGCATTCACACATGTTACATAGGATAACATTTTTGATAAAATTTCGCTTTGTCAGGTTAGAAGTATGAATATGCTGAATAGCATGATGTAGATATCTGAAACCAAGATACAGAAATATCATTTTTATAAAACTTCTATGTGAACAATTTTTGAACCAGGATTTACGATTTTATTCTCAAGGTTTTTGGTGACTATTGTCCATTTATTTGAAGTAGCGTACATTTCAAGGTAGACAGGAAGAGACCCAGCTCTCGTGACACCAGGACGGCGACGAATTTTCGAAATGGCTGGAACCTCCAAATCTCACTGCGGTGTAATAACTGGTACGGACGACATTGCAGAATGTGGTTTTGACGTCACTGACGGTGATAAATCTAGAAATCCTGGCGCAAGTTGCCGTCAAGTGATGATAGAATGTGTCGTCACAAACCTTCCTGGATATCCCTTTGGACGATCCCTGTGGTGGATAGACAAGTATTTCAAGTTAGATCGTCCTCTCTCTCGCCCGTCCAAATTGTTTTCTTTAAGGCTAGGAGAGAAAAGTTACACGACACTTCACAGGGATGGGTGGTGGTAGATACAGTTAATGTCATGAGAAATGTAATTATCTATATTTCTCGACTTTATAGTCGTATGATGTCATCGGGCGCGCTTCACCGATCGGCATACTTCAAAAGTCATATGGCGGTATATTGTGTAATTTTACTTATCTTTCTTCATTACATTATTATATGTAATTCAAATCATGTTTTGTGAGCAGAAGGTTGAATCATCACATGGAAGTGGTTTCAGGGGGCCGATTTTTATCATCGACGCTGAAACGCTGTACTAGACCGGTTAATACAGGCGGACTAACATGTTTATGGATTTTGAACGATGAAATGTTAAAATGCTCAGCTATTCAAAATCGTACAACTATTTATACAGCCGTCGTGATACGAGGTTGTGTATTGCGATAGCGAGTAGCTAACCATTTGATAGCTAACTGTGCGATATCTCTAGATTCATATCATGGTTTGGTACCAAGCAAACTCTTTGGGACGTATCCTGGCCTGGGGGGTGGGGGGATGCGAAATGGCCCCCCCCTAATTATTTTTCTTACTCTTGTGCTAGTGAGCTGAAACTCACCGCACCATACCCTTGGGTCAAGCTCTACCAGAAAATGTAAAAAAAGTCCAAGATGGCCGCTTCGATCACGTCATTTTCAAAAACGGCATTTTTTGGGTCGATTTTTCGGTCAAATTTTTCGAATTTTTTATTTATGCAATTTCTCCGCAAAAACGGCATGATAAATTAGTAAATATTAATGTGATGTGAAATAAACTAGTTTTTGTCCACTTTTCATCGCGAAAAAGCAGAAATTTTGTAGAAATTTGACGATTTTTTTTCCTGGTAACTCACGTGGTCGCCATCTTGAATTTACCCATGATCCTCTGCTCATGCAAATAGGTTCAAAATGACCGCACTATGATAAACGATAAGGTCATGGAGTTTCAGTTCTCCAGTTTTTGTCGTTCCGGAGATAGCGCAGAAAGTTTGGTAGGTGGGGCCTGCCAGGTAGGGTTAACCACGGCACAAAGAGGAATCTTTTTCATTTTGATGTTAAACGGTCAAAGGTCAAGGCCCCTTTGGGCTGTTTATGCTATAATTACAGTTTAAAGATATGTATTTTGATGGGGAAGAAGCCACTGATTTTACTCCTCAGACAATTTTGGCCAAATCGTTGATCCGTCCGTCTGTCTGCTCATATTGATTGTCAACACAATATCTCTTTACAATATCTACTGGATTATTGCCAGGATTTCCAAATTCATATAACATATGCAACTGGCGATGAGTCACGTGGGTTCAAGATGACTGAGCTTGACCTATTTAATCAAGGTCAAATTCTAGTATTGGTGATATCTTTAGAAGTATTATATCTATATGCTCTTCAAATTCATACTACACATGCAACTGATGATTGTGCTTTTCAGTTTGACCGACCTTGACTTATTTTATCAAGGGCAAATTATAGTTATTGTAATATCTCAAGGGATCATGCATGCTAGGGTCTCCAAATTCATACTACAATACACATGCAGCTGGTAAATGATTAGAAGTCTGTTCAGGTTGACCAAACTTGACCTATTTTATTAGGTCAAATTCTAGGTAATCCGATATCTATTAAAGGGTATAGCTAGGCTATCAAACTTGGTTCATACTATGTATGTGACTAGATGGTTTAGAAGCATGTACAACTTGACCGACCATGACCTGTTTTATTAAGGTAATATTGTAGTTAATGTGATATATTTCAAGATTATCGTTACTGGTGATGAGCTAGAGGTATATACAAGCTTACCGACCGTGACCTATATTTTCAAAGCCGAATACGTATGGTGATATCTTTTATAGACTCACAGCTACAGGATTCCATATTCCGACCATATGTATCTGGTGGTGGATCAGTTTAGTGAAGATGATCGTGATCTAGTTTTCTTGTCAAATTTTATTTAGGATCATAACCAAACTCTCACGATTTGTGTCTCTTGAGATTTGGTTTCTGCAGTCAGAGATATGCTAGGGCCACTGGCCCGCAATACCAGAGTTTTGGGGGGTATGAGCGGTGGTATTATGGTGATCTCTATATATAACCCCATGCTTTATATAAATCCACAATGTGTGAAACGCAATTTGGGTGAATCGAGAAATAAGGGAAATCGAGAAAATACATAAGCATATTCTACAAGTATCACTTTATATATTCCCGTCGTCAAATTAGTAAACTTGTGCAATTTTTTACCTTTGCCGGGCGATTCAAAATCCAACGTAAATGTCCATCCATCTGGGAACAGTGAGATTATGGCGGGCTTCGTTATCAATTCTGATTGGTCAGTCGCGACACGCCTCCAGCAAGTGAGGTCATGCACTGATCAGCTGTCACGACTGACCAATCAGAATTGGGAACGAAGCCCGCCATAATCTCACTGTTCCCAGATGGATGGACAGTTACGTTGAATTTTGAATCGCCCGGCAAAGGTAAAAAATTGAACAAATTTACTAATTTGACGACGGGAATATATAAAGTGATACTTGTAGAATATGCTGATGTATTTTGTTTGGAGGTAAACTGTTTATTTCTCGATTCACCCAAATTGCGTTTCACACCTTGTTGTGGATTTATATAAAGCATGGGGTTATATATGGAGACCCCATATTTCGACATTTCACCTTAATACCACCGCCCACACCCCCCCAAAACTCTTGTTTTGCGGGCCTGTAGCTAGGGATTATAGTGAAGCCCATAATGCTCGTATTAATGTTCGTTGAATCTTTGCAAGTTGTTTGGATTTGGCGCTTTATCCCACATCAGAAATTTGTCCCAAAAACTTTATTTCGGGAGAAAAAATTTGCTTCTCCAGTTTGAAGATTTGGGTTGGGTTATCGTTGACTCCTGCCCCGCTGAGTATACCCTCATTCTTCTATGTTCGTCGGGAAAGAATAAATTGATAAATATCCGAGCGAATGTTCCGTTTTGGAAAGAAATCTGAATAGCTTCAGCTCGGGATACTCAGAAGCGTGAGCTATCGAACAATATACTTACGCAGGCGTAGCAAACATCGTGCTGGTTACAGGACGGGGTGAACTGAGTTTTGTAAAAATAGGGCAAATCGTAGGGGATGCTGCACCCATCTGCGTGGGCGGCACAGATGTCTTGCGAATAACATGTCCCTACAATTGCCAAACCGAGCAGTCCGAGGAATAGCCAGCTGTTCATGACGACGTTCTACAAGGTAAAAATAAAATTTTAAATATCCGTTATCCTAGACTATTGGCCTATTCGTCATGTAAGCCAAATACAATAGGTGACTACATGTAAGGAACCTTGCTAACCCTGGAAAAGCTACTCGACAAGCTGTATTGCCCACAGTTATCATACAGGACGTAGCCTACTCAGGAGTCCCGTTCAATCGATCGAGACGGTTTCTTGATAACCGAGTAATACCGATAAATATCTCGTCTCGAAAGGTCCCGGTTTATTCTCTATCGATTGTTGTCCTGGTTTTCTCGCGAAGTACATGACCATCCCGATCCCTCTTGAAATCACTCGACTTGTTTCGAGAATGGAATCGAGATGCCTTCAAGTGATGGGTTGAAGCATTCGGAAGGCGTATGCTCGTAATATATATTACCTCTGTGGTAGCGAGGTTAATCTGCGAATATATATATGCATCTCGGTGATATTAATCTCAATGCTAGCGTTTGCCTGATAGTATCGGAGTATAAATAAACGTTTGAAACTTTGAAGCATTAGCACATCGTGTCGTTGATAATAAAACGTGTGCGATCTTTGATCCAAGGGGTGATTGCACTCTGAGTTGGGCGGCAATTAATTTCATTATTTGATTAATTTGCGAGAAACAGGAAATCATCAAGGAATACTAGAACGTGACTATATTATCAAACCACGTCAACTGTGTTGTTTCAGTATTCCCCCGCTGCTATTTCAAGCCAACGGTTTTTAAAATATCGACTGAGGTGTAACGTATCAACACCTCTAGTTCCGATTATCAGTATTTCCCTTAGCCTCTTGCAAGCAAGACTATACCAGAAATAAACTTTATTGATATAATATCTTTGTTTGAACTGGTTTAGGATTTGATACATTGGACAGGGTATCTACCGGACATAGTATCGCACACATAGGTGCATGGCGAATTAACTTGAGAACAATAGCGCTCAACTTGAAAGGAAAATGAAATCGAATCATATAGATTCATGGAAAAGTAAACCGTTATAACTCAAAATTCTAGATAATAGCCGCACTTACGGCTGATAATTGCTAGCGATAAATAGCGAAGTGAAATAAACATCACTTGGCCAGCCTGAGTTGAATTAGACAGCGAATGTTCAAAGTTCTTTCCAACATAATGAAACCGATTGCTTCACACAGCATGCGACTATTTAAACGGAATGTATAGCGTTCATATTTTCTGCGATTCGGAATCAGCAGTCCACATATCTGTGTCATAACACCAATGCAACGTCGATTTCTTTCTGAAATCCACCTTCGTTCGTGTCGTCTTATTTCGATTTATTATGTTAAATATTCTATGTCCCTTTATGGTTTTGTATTCGGCCAGTTGGCAAAAAAAACAAACAAAAAAAAACAAACAAAAAAACCGCTCTGGTTGAAATGAAAATGGCGAAACAAGAACGTAAAGTCAAAAAGTGATATCCATTTATTAAATCACAAGACAGTAATCCTCAGACAAATGGAATCTGCAGGGAATGCTACCTATAGTTATAAAGCAAATTACATGCCGAGGTTAATACAACGGCCAAACACTTAACATAACATTTTTCTGTTGAAACGATCCATGTTCGGTTCAAAATAATTTTGTCGAACAATAATTAACGCATGCTTCCGTAAATTATTATTCCGTATTATTATTCAACGGATACTACAGAGGTATACAACCAGTTGTTGGGGGTGATAAACGACCATTCGATTATATATCCACAAAAAGATAAAAGAATTTTTTTCTTTCAATTGGCTTTAGGAAAACATCATGACATGAATATACAGATTAAACGTAAAATAATATGGAAAACATCTTTTCGAATTTTTCCCGATTTTCCCCGGATTCTATATGAAGCTATATACGTATACGACGAGCGGCCCCGAAATATGTTAACCGCACAAGAAGCTAAGAAACGACCAGATCCATGATAACAAGCACGGAAATATAGAAACCGAGGCCCTTTTCGAGATTGCCGATCAATTTTATATCCATCTCCCAAACCGGGACGTGTCGATCGATATCGAAACGGGAACACACCGAGAAACGTCACCGTGTCCCGGATCTGCTCTCCCGCTTCAGCCGAGAAGTTTCTCGATCCATCTCGAAGACATGGCGAAAGAGCCTTGATTAATTGGACGTAAGCCCTAAGAAAGTTGTTGTAGTGTACGGTTTTGTATGAACGAGTCCTGGGCTTTCGAGAGGACAGCAGACTCCAGACTAGGATTTATATGCCTACCATAAAGACAAGAGTATTATCCATACATTGTTGTATTACACCGTGAGTAACCTTAACGTACGAGCTTGCGAGTTCCTTCCCTGACCCCAAGACGCGTCCATACAACACCATAAAATCATATCTTATTATTATTCACGTTGAGACAGGATTGAAGAATAAATATAAATAGTTGAACAATTTCTGTTTCAATTATGTTGAATGTAACTGACATATCAATAGCACCGATCTTGCAGCTGCATGTGTTGTTTGGATCCCTGTCGTCAGCAAACAACAACTGTCCAACATAAAGGCACAACTATCCAATAATATAAAAAAAATGGACACAAGTGATTGCAAACAAAATAGCGGAGAAAACCACATAGGTGTAAAATAATATACAAGTTACAAGATGCTTTTGCGTGGGTATACATGGATGGTATTTCGTCAAGCGGGCTCGTGAAAATATTTATCTTCGAGACGAATTACCAGCCTCTATACCCAAGCAAAAGCATGGTATAACGAATTTATCACATTGAAGAGCTATTTTATTGGTTGGTTTAACATATATCACTAATCTGAAAGAAAAACCGGTATATAACTCAACGTTGAACTACGTAAAACATCATGAGTCGGACAGGCAGCGTTGATTCCTTTTCGATCTGTTTCGCGATGAACAACGAACTGGATGAAATACTTAGCTAATATTCTGAGGTCCCTGTTTATGTGGCATATAAAGCTTTCGACGATAATTTAGTTCTTATGTTCATCCGCAAAGACGCAATTTGCCTCACACAACTTGTTCCAGTGGCGGAACTCGTTCATACAAACTCGCGCAAACAAATTCGCCCGAAACAGTCTTTGCAGGCAGGTGTTGCACGCGCGTCCTTGACTGCGTTGGTAAATGGGCACGCGCGTCCTCGACAGCATTGGTATACGAAAAGTCTGAATTGGTATACTAACGGTGGCTAACGGAGACTTGCAATACGGTCTGATGCACTAGGGTAATTAACCAATCAAAGCCCTACAATTTACTCTGAAATGCTATAAATGTCGTTATAGTCATATACAATAAATTCCTGATCAGTTCTGTTATCAACAGAATATGATTGGAACAAAGAATCCTAAGAGAATGTTCTTAATTGTCGAATTAGCGCACAGGGGCTCGTTACCGTTGTTAATTGGTAATAGGTTGATTATAGGAAGGGGGGGGGGGTGGACCTACCTCGACCCTCGACCCCCTATAATCAACCTATTTAACCAATTAACAACGGTAACGAGCTCCTGTGATTTAGCGTATGTTTCGATCAATACAGATTTACAGCCATCTCCGTTGACATCCACTACATCATGCTACACGAAGGACTGTGCTGCATATATTCGCTTTGCCTCAATGATACGGTCAGGTAGATACTCGTCCAGTATGAAACACTGACACATTTTAGAGTGTAATTGCTTGAGTGGATCGCCATTCACAAATACAGATTTTGCAGATTGCCAGTTAGCCAGTGACACAGTACATTCGCCTTGACATCGTTCACCAATATGAGTAATTTCTCTACACCATATCTTTGTGTCGACTTACCTGGACCCCGATTTCTCTAATATCTGTAATGTCCATTGATGTCACAAAGGTCACCACCGAAAAAGTGAGTGAGTGAGTGAGTAGGATTTAACGTCGTTTTCAACATTGTTTCAGTCATATCACGACGGTGCCTACATGTGCCAGAACACGAGTGTCCACAGTTCCTATTATTCTGGTCACCCATCCAAGTATTGACCGAGCTCAACGCAGCTTAACTTCGGTGATCTGACGAGAACCGGTGTGCCCAACGTGATGCGCCGTACCCTCACCACCGAAAGATATGTAGCTGGGGATGGACAGAGTCATTTCTGTGATGAAGAAATTAAACAGACTGGGCAAGATATTACCGCGACGAACGACATCCTCAACTAATATCCACTCAGGCTCGTACCCATTTACTCGATCGTAGGTTGCAGAATTGATTGCAATATCATCTCTTCATACCGTGCCGAAGGCAACTTCATAGTCAACAAAGCAGGTAAGCGTGAGATGTTTTCTCTTGAAACCTTGACGATACTCCCTGTGTAGGACAACCGTGCTTTGATAATGCTCTTGTCTTTGCGGTAGATATATTGGTGAGGATCGAGGATCAGGACAACCGTGCTTGGATAATGCTCTTGTCTTTGCGGTAGATATATTGGTGAGGATCGAGGATCAGGACAACCGTGCTTGGATAATGCTCTTGTCTTTGCGGTAGATATATTGGCGAGGATCGAGGATCCAAGCTCTTAGTCTGCTCTCCTCTCGAAAAGTTTACCAGCCACAAGAGTACGCTGATTTTCCTGTATGCTTTTGTTCGGAGTAATCCTATTTGCTTGGCTTGTCCATTTTGCCTTTTCCAGGTATGTAGAAGCTTTCCCTCCTCTAGAAAATTGCTCTTCAGGATATAGAACAGGTGTGGCGAGTTTTATTTATCATAAAGGAGAGAATCTGGCGCTGGTACAGAGTAAAGCTTTATTTAGCGATTACTCGGACGATTATCCAAAGTTCCATGTCCCGGTTTTATTCGAACAATCTCATGAGAGGTATTCTGTTTAGTAGTGTATAAAGCGTGAATGGAGCAATATTTCACCCGGATGTAGAGGTCATTTGGGGAGGATTTGAGGAGGAGAGGTCAAGTGCACTATAGTTCCGGCAGAATCACCAAAAGCTACCTCCAGCACAGGAGAGTTCCAATTGTTGGAGGGGCTGTATTCAGGATGTATTCATCCGCGGTGATGCGGTCTGGCAGCGGGGTTGGCGGTGATTCCGTCGCGGAAAAAACTTCCGCGGAGAAAAAGTAGTCCCTAGATAAAATGGTCCGATGGGGTCGAGTGAGGTATCAAAGTGAAGCTTATGTGAAGGGGCATCTAATGGGCTGGGTGTGGGGTTGAAATATCGGCCTTCTGCGCATGCGCGGTGGCCGAAGGGTATGAAAATAGCCGTTTTGGAGCTAGGGGAGTCCCTAATGGCCCAATGGGGTCGAGTGAGGTATCAAAGTGAAGCTTGTGAAGGGGCATCTAATGGGCTGGGTGTGGGGTTGAAATATCGGCCTTCTGCGCATGCGCGGTGGCCGAAGGGTATGAAAATAGCCGTTTTGGAGCTAGGGGAGCCCCTAATGGTCCAATGGGGTCGAGTGAGGTATCAAAGTGAAGCCTAGGTGAAGGGGTATTTTATGGCTGGGTGGGTGCATGTAAAATTTTTCCTGAAAAAAAAAAAAACGGAAAACGGACTTTATCGAAAAATCCGGGAAAATGCCTATATGGGGTATGGGGGGTATATAGATCGCCGGGCTTAACGGGGCTCGCCTGTCAATAGAGTTATCTAACCCTAGTTCCAGGGTGGGTGTATGTAAAAATTTTCCTGAAAAAATACGGAACACGGACTTTATTCTAAATTACGGGAAAATGCCTATATGGGGTATGGGAGGTATAGGACCATCCTGGGAAACCTACTTCTCGACATTTGCGGTATAGGTTGTGGGGTCTCGTTTTGTTAGTCTCGTCAAGACAAACATGATAAGAAGTGTCCCGGAGCGAATCGGTGAAATTTTTGAAAAAGTACGATATAGCCTCATATAGTCCCATACTGGGGTATAGGATCAATGTTTGTCACCCTGGGAAACGTACTTCTATACATTTGCGGTAGGGTTGTGGGGTCTCGTTTTACTCGTCTCGTCCTTTAGAACATGATAGGAAGTGTCCCCGTGCGAATCGGTGAAATTTTTGAAAAAGTACGATATAGCCCCATATAGACATATATATATAAATATATATTCCCATACTGGAGTATAGGTTCAATGTTTATCCTACTGGGAAACCTACTTCTCGACATTTGCGGTAGGGTCGTGGGGTCTCGTTTTTCACGTCTCGTCATGTAGAACATGATAGGAAGTGTTGTGGAGCGAATCGGTGAAATTTTGGAAAAAAGTCACCAAGGCCTGGGTAGGCCCATAGGCCTATACTGCATGGCTATGGGTGTATAGGGCCATACGGGGTGGCCGTGTTGGAGTCTAGGTCGGCCCCTAATGATCCTATGATGTCGTATGAGGTCTTATTTTGAAGCTCTCGTGGAGGAGCACTTGATCAATGGTTGGTCCGTGTTCAATAGTCTGCGCATGCGCAGCCTGGCCGTAGTAGAGAAACCAGGCATTTTTGGGGTATGTGGGTGTGTGTTTGGGTTAGAGATGGGCTATTCACGGTTCGAATGGGTCGTGTGAGGTATCAATGTGAAGCTTGTGTGGGGTAGAGTCAGAATGGCGTGTTTTTAAATTCATGTCACGTCAATATGCGCATGCGCAGTCTGGCCGTAGTAGAGAAATCAGGCATTTTTGGGGGTATGTGGGTGTGTGTTTGGGGTAGAGATGGACCGCTATGGATCCGAATAGGTCGTGGAAGGTGTCAAAGTGAAGCTTGTGTGGGTTAGAGTCAGAATGGTGTGTTTTTACGTGCAAGTCGCGTTAATCTGCGCATGCGCAGTTGGTTGTAGTAAGTAAAGTGACCATTTTGGGGTAGTGAAGGAAGGTATTTGGGTAGAGATGGACCATCCTTGGTCCGAATGCGTCCTGGAAGGTGTCAGCTTGTAGTTCTCAGGGTGTAGACCCTGATTTGAGGGATGTTCCTGTCATATGTGACGCCATCGGTGACGTCATCAGTAGGAGTAGTAGCCAAACAGAGCATTTTGGGGTAATGAAAGAAGGTATTTGGTGTAGAGATGGGCCATCCTTGGTCCGAATGCGTCCTGTGGGGTGTCATCTTGTAGCCTTCGGGGTGGAGATCACGATTTGGGGGAAGTCCACAGCATCTGTGACGTCATTGGTGACGAAATCAGTACAAGTAGTAGCGAAAGTTAGCATTTTGGGGCAGTGAAGGAAGGTATTTGGGTAGAGATGGACCATCCTTGGTCCGAATGCGTCGTGTGGGGTGTCATCTTGTAGTTTTCGGCGTGCAGACCCCGATTTGAGGCATGTTCGCGTCATATGTGACGCCATCGGTGACGTCATCAGTAGGAGTAGTAGCCAAACAGAACATTTTGGGGTAATGAAAGAAGGTATTTGGTGTAGAGATGGACCATCCTTGGTCAGAATGCGTCCTGTGGGGTGTCATCTTGTAGCCTTCGGGGTGGAGATCACGATTTGGGGGAAGTCCACAGCATCTGTGACGTCATTGGTGACGAAATCAGTACAAGTAGTAGCGAAAGTTAGCATTTTGGGGCAGTGAAGGAAGGTATTTGGTGTAGAGATAGACCATCCATATCTGTCATGCATTATACCAAATCTGTGCTGTATTATACCATATCTGTCCTGAATTATACCATATCTGTGCTGTATTATACCATATCTGTACTGTGTTATACAATATCTGTCTGTATTATACCAAGTCTGTCCTGCATTGTACAATATTTGTCCTCTATTATACCATATATGTCCTGTATTATGCCAAATCTGTCCTGTATTATACAGTATCTGTCCTTTATTATACCAAATCTGTGCTGTATTGTAGCATATCTATACTGTATTGTACCATATGTCCTGTATTTTACAATATATGTTCTGTATTATACAATATTTGCCCTCTATTTTACCATATCTGTGCTGTATTATACCATATGTGATGTATTATATAATATCTGTGCTGTATTATACCATAGCTGTGCTGTATTGTATCATATATGTCCTGTGTTATACCATATCTGTGCTGTATTTTACAGTATGTCCTGTATTGTACCATATATGACCTGTATTATACCATATCTGCCCTGTATTATACACTGTTTGTCCTCTAATATACCATATCTGAGATGCATTATACCATATATCTGTGCTGTATTATACCATATCTGTCCTGTATTATACCAAATATGTGCGGTATTATACCATATCTGTGCTGTATTATCCCGTGTCTGTACTGTATTATACAGTATCTGTCCTGCATTGTACCATATATGTCCTGTATTATACCATATGTCTTGTATTATACAATGTTTGTCTTCTATTGTATCATATCTGTCATGCATCATACCATATATATGTGCTGTATTATACCATATCTGTCCTGCATTATACCAAATCTGTGATGTACTATACCATATCTGTCCTGAATTATAACATATCTGTGCTTTATTATACAATATCTGGCCTGCTTTATACCAAATCTGTGCTGTATTATACCATATCTGTCTTGAATTATACCATATCTGTGCTGTATTATACCATATCTGTTCTGTGTTATACAATATCCGTTCTGTATTTTACCAAATCTATCCTGTATGGTACTATGTTTGTCCTCTATTTTACAATATACGTTCTGTATTATACAAAATCTGTGCTGTATTATACAGTATATGTCCTGTATTATATAAAATCTGTGCAGTATTATACAATATTTGCCCTCTATTATACCATATCTGTGCTGTATTATACCATATGTGATGTATTATACAATATCTCTCCTGTATTATACCATATCTGTGCTGTATTGTATCATATATGTCCTGTGTTATACCATATCTGTGCTGTATTTTACAGTATCTGTCCTACATTATACCAAATATGTGCGGTATTATACCATATCTGTGCTGTATTATCCCGTGTCTGTACTGTATTATACAATATCTGTCCTGTATTGCACCATATATGCCCTGTATTACACCATATCTGTCTTGTATTATACAATGGTTGTCCTCTATTGTATCATATCTGTCCTGCATTATACCTAATCTGTTCTGTACTATACCATATCTGTCCCGAATTATAACATATCTGTGCTTTATTATACAATATCTGTCCTGCATTATGCCAAATCTGTGCTGTATTATGCCATAGGTGGAAACCTTTACACCGCGCGCGCCGGGGGTCAGCTCTGAGCTCCACAGGCTTGAGCTCCAAGAGCTCCGATCCAAGAAATTGGTATACCGATTGGTATAATGCAGGACAGATATTGTATAACACAGAACAGATATGGTATAATACAGCACAGATATGGTATAATTCAAGACAGATATGGTATAATACAGCACAGATTTGGTATAATGCAGGACATATATTGCATAATAAAGCACAGATATGTTATAATTCAGGACAGATATAGTATAGTACAGCACCGATTTGGTATAATGCAAGACAGATATGGTATAATACAGCACATATATATGGTATGATGCAGGACAGATATGATACAATAGAGGACAAACATTGTATAATACAAGACATATGGTATAATACAGGACATATATGGTACAATACAGGACAGATACTGTATAATACAGTACAGACACGGGATAATACAGCACAGATATGGTATAATACCGCACATATTTGGTATAATGCAGGACAGATATGGTATAATACAGCACAGATATATGGTATAATGCATCTCAGATATGGTATATTAGAGGACAAACAGTGTATAATACAGGACAGATATGGTATAATACAGGTCATATATGGTACAATACAGGACATACTGTAAAATACAGGACATGTATGGTATAACACAGGACATATATGATACAATACAGCACAGATATGGTATAGTACAGAACAGATTTGGTATAATGCAGGACAGATATGATACAATAGAGGACAAACATTGTATAATACAAGACAGATATGGTGTAATACAGGACATATATGGTACAATACAGGACAGATACTGTATAATACAGTACAGACACGGGATAATACAGCACAGATATGGTATAATACCGCACATATTTGGTATAATGTAGGACAGATATGGTATAATACAGCACAGATATATGGTATAATGCATCTCAGATATGGTATATTAGAGGACAAACATTGTATAATACAGGACAGATATGGTATAATACAGGTCATATATGGTACAATACAGGCCAGATACTGTAAAATACAGCACAGATATGGTATAACACAGGACATATATGATACAATACAGCACAGATATGGTATAATACAGGAGAGATATTGTATAATACATCACATATGGTATAATACAGCACAGATATGGTATAATAGAGGGCAAATATTGTATAATACTGCACAGATTTTATATAATACAGGACATATACTGTATAATACAGCACAGATTTTGTATAATACAGAACGTATATTGTAAAATAGAGGACAAACATGGTACCATACAGGATAGATTTGGTAAAATACAGAACGGATATTGTATAACACAGAACAGATATGGTATAATACAGCACAGATATGGTATAATTCAAGACAGATATGGTATAATACAGCACAGATTTGGTATAAAGCAGGCCAGATATTGTATAATAAAGCACAGATATGTTATAATTCAGGACAGATATGGTATAGTACATCACAGATTTGGTATAATGCAGGACAGGTATGGTATAATACAGCACATATATATGGTATGATGCATGACAGATATGATACAATAGAAGACAAACATTGTATAATACAAGACATATGGTATAATACAGGACATATATGGTACAATACAGGACAGATACTGTAAAATACAGCACAGATATGGTATAACACAGGACATATATGATACAATACAGCAAAGATATGGTATAATACAGGACAGATATTGTATAATACATCACATATGGTATAATACAGCACAGATATGGTATAATAGAGAGCAAATATTGTATAATACTGCACAGATTTTATATAATACAGCACAGATTTTATATAATACAGCACATATACTGTATAATACAGCACAGATATATGGTATAATGCATCTCAGATATGGTATATTAGAGGACAAACATTGTATAATACAGGACAGATATGGTATAATACAGGTCATATATGGTACAATACAGGCCAGATACTGTAAAATACAGCACAGATATGGTATAACACAGGACATATATGATACAATACAGCACAGATATGGTATAATACAGGACAGATATTGTATAATACATCACATATGGTATAATACAGCACAGATTTTTTATAATACAGAACTTATATTGTATAATAGAGGACAAACATGGTACCATACAGGATAGATTTGGTAAAATACAGAACGGATATTGTATAGCACAGAACAGATATGGTACAATACAGCACAGATATGGTATAATTCAAGACAGATATGGCATAATACAGCACAGATTTGGTATAATGCAGGACAGATATTGTATAATAAAGCACAGATATGTTATAATTCGGGACAGATATGGTATAGTACAGAACAGATTAGGTATAATGCAGGACAGATATGATACAATAGAGGACAAACATTGTATAATACAAGACAGATATGGTGTAATACAGGACATATATGGTACAATACAGGACAGATACTGTATAATACAGTACAGACACGGGATAATACAGCACAGATATGGTATAATACCGCACATATTTGGTATAATGTAGGACAGATACTGTAAAATACAGCACAGATATGGTATAACACAGGACATATATGATACAATACAGCACAGATATGGTATAATACAGGAGAGATATTGTATAATACATCACATATGGTATAATACAGCACAGATATGGTATAATAGAGGGCAAATATTGTATAATACTGCACAGATTTTATATAATACAGGACATATACTGTATAATACAGCACAGATTTTGTATAATACAGAACGTATATTGTAAAATAGAGGACAAACATAGTACCATACAGGATAGATTTGGTAAAATACAGAACGGATATTGTATAACACAGAACAGATATGGTATAATACAGCACAGATATGGTATAATTCAAGACAGATATGGTATAATACAGCACAGATTTGGTATAAAGCAGGCCAGATATTGTATAATAAAGCACAGATATGTTATAATTCAGGACAGATATGGTATAGTACATCACAGATTTGGTATAATGCAGGACAGATATGGTATAATACAGCACATATATATGGTATGATGCATGACAGATATGATACAATAGAAGACAAACATTGTATAATACAAGACATATGGTATAATACAGGACATATATGGTACAATACAGGACAGATACTGTATAATACAGTACAGACACGGGATAATACAGCACAGATATAGTATAATACCGCACATATTTGGTATAATGCAGGACAGATATGGTATAATACAGCACAGATATATGGTATAATGCATCTCAGATATGGTATATTAGAGGACAAACAGTGTATAATACAGGGCAGATATGGTATAATACAGGTCATATATGGTACAATACAGGACATACTGTAAAATACAGCACAGATATGGTATAACACAGGACATATATGATACAATACAGCACAGATATGGTATAATACAGCACAGATATTATATAATACATCACATATGGTATAATACAGCACAGATATGGTATAATAGAGGGACAAATATTGTATAATACAGAACATATATTGTAAAATACAGGACATATGGTACAATACAGTATAGATATGCTACAATACAGCACAGATTTGGTATAATAAAGGACAGATACTGTATAATACAGGACAGATTTGGCATAATACAGGACATATATGGTATAATAGAGGACAAATATTGTACAATGCAGGACAGACTTGGTATAATACAGACAGATATTGTATAACACAGTACAGATATGGTATAATACAGCACAGATATGGTATAATTCAGGACAGATATGGTATAATACAGCACAGATTTGGTATAATGCATGACAGATATGGATGGTCTATCTCTACACCAAATACCTTCCTTCACTGCCCCAAAATGCTAACTTTCGCTACTACTTGTACTGATTTCGTCACCAATGACGTCACAGATGCTGTGGACTTCCCCCAAATCGTGATCTCCACCCCGAAGGCTACAAGATGACACCCCACAGGACGCATTCTGACCAAGGATGGTCCATCTCTACACCAAATACCTTCTTTCATTGCCCCAAAATGCTCTGTTTGGCTACTACTCCTACTGATGACGTCACCAATGGCGTCACATATGACGCGAACATGCCTCAAATCGGGGTCTGCACGCCGAAAACTACAAGATGACACCCCACACGACGCATTCGGACCAAGGATGGTCCATCTCTACCCAAATACCTTCCTTCACTTCCCCAAAAGGCTCACTTCCGCTACTACTCCTACTGATGACGTCACCAATGACGTCACAGATGCTGTGACTTCCCAAATCGGGGTCTACACCCGAGAGCTACAAAATGACACCCCACAGGACGCATTCTGACCAAGGATGGTCCATCTCTACACCAAATACCTCCTTTCAGTGCCCCAAAATGCTCACTTTCGCTACTACTCCTACTGATGAAGTCACCATTGACGTCACAGATGACGCGAACATGCCTCAAATCGAGGTCTGCACGCCGAAAACTACAAGATGACACCCCACACGACGCATTCGGACCAAGGATGGTCCATCTCTACCCAAATACCTTCCTTCACTACCCCAAAATTCTTACTTTCGCTACTACTCGTACTGATGACGTCACCAATGACGTCACAGATGCTGTGAACAGCCCCCAAATCGGGGTCTACACCCTGAGACCTACAAAATGACACCTCCCAGGACGCATTCGGACCAAGGATGGCCCATCTCTACACCAAATACCTTCCTTTCACTGCCCCAAATACCCACTTTACTTACTACTCGTACTGATGACGTCACCGATGACGTCACAGGTGACAGGAACATCCCTCAAATCAGGGTCTACACCCTGAGAACTACAAGCTGACACCTTCCAGGACGCATTCGAAGCGTGAATAGTCCATGTCGACCCCAAATACCTTCATGTACTGCCCCAAAATGGTCACTTTACTTACTACAACCAACTGCGCATGCGCAGATTAACACGACTTGCACGTAAAACACACCATTCTGACTCTAACCCACACAAGCTTCACTTTGACACCTTCCACGACCTATTCGGATCCATAGCGGTCCATCTCTACCCCAAACACTCACCCACATACCCCCAAAATGCCTGATTTCTCTACTACGGCCAGACTGCGCATGCGCAGATTGACGCGACTTGCATTTAAAAACACGCCATTCTGACTCTACCCCACACAAGCTTCGCATTGATACCTCACACGACCCATTCGAACCGTGAATAGCCCATCTCTAACCCAAACACACACCCACATACCCCAAAAATGCCTGGTTTCTCTACTACGGCCAGGCTGCGCATGCGCAGACTATTGAACACGGACCAACCATTAGTGTAGTCAAGTGCTCCTCCACGAGAGCTTCAAAATAAGACCTCATACGACATCATAGGATCATTAGGGGCCCACCTAGACTCCAACACGGCCATCCCGTATGGCCCTATACACCCATAGCCATGCAGTATAGGCCTATGGGCCTACCCAGGCCTTGGTGACTTTTTTCCAAAATTTCACCGATTCGCTCCACAACACTTCCTATCATGTTCTACATGACGAGACGTGAAAAACGAGACCCCACAACCCTACCGCAAATGTCGAGAAGTAGGTTTCTCAGTAGGATAAACATTGAACCTATACTCCAGTATGGGAATATATATTTATATATATATATGTCTATATGGGGCTATATCGTACTTTTTCAAAAATTTCACCGATTCGTACGGGGACACTTCCTATCATGTTTGTCTTGACGAGACGAGTAAAAACGAGACCCCACAACCCTACCGCAAATGTATAGAAGTACGTTTCCCAGGGGGACAAACATCGGTCCTATACCCCAGTATGGGCCTATATGGGGCTCGGTGACTTTTTTCAAAAATTTCACCGTTTCGCTCCGGGACACTTCTTATCATGTTTGTCTTGACGAGACTAAGAAAAGGAGACCCCACAACCTATACCGCAAATGTCGAGAAGTAGGTTTCCCAGGATAGTCCTATACCTCCCATACCCCTTATAGGCATTTTCTCGTAATTTAGAATAAAGTCCGTGTTCCGTATTTTTTCAGGAAAATTTTTACATACACCCACCCTGGAACTAGGGGGAGATAACTCTATTGACAGGCGAGCCCCGTTAAGCCCGGCGACCTATATACCCCCATACCCCATATAGGCATTTTCCCGGATTTTTCGATAAAGTCCGTTTTCCGTTTTTTTTTCAGGAAAAATTTTACATGCACCCACCCAGCCATAAAATACCCCTTCACCTAGGCTTCACTTTGATACCTCACTCGACCCCATTGGACCATTAGGGGCTCCCCTAGCTCCAAAACGGCTATTTTCATACCCTTCGGCCACCGCGCATGCGCAGAAGGCCGATATTTCAACCCCACACCCAGCCCATTAGATGCCCCTTCACATAGGCTTCACTTTGATACCTCATTCGACCTCATTGGGCCATTAGGGACTCCCCTAGCTCCAAAACGGCTATTTTCATACCCTTCGGCCACCGCGCATGCGCAGAAGGCCGATATTTCAACCCCACACCCAGCCCATTAGATGCCCCTTCACATAAGCTTCACTTTGATACCTCACTCGATCCCATCGGACCATTTTATCTAGGGACTACTTTTTCTCCGCGGAAGCTTTTTCCGCGACCGAATCACCGCCAAACCCGCTGCCAGACCGCATCACCGCGGATGAATACATCCTGAATACAGCCCCTCCAACAATTGGAACTCTCCTGTGCTGGAGGTAGCTTTTGGTGAATTTCTGCCGGAACTATAGTGCACTTGACCTCTCCTCCTCAAATCCTTCCCAAATGACCTCTACATCCGGGTGAAATATTGCTCCATTCACGCTTTATACACTACTCTGTTTGCTATAATCTTTTTCTGCTCCTCAATCATGTAATAAATCCACTGATGATCGGATTGCACAGTTGATTGGTGTCTTATGTGGATCTCTGCGTGAACTTTGCAGATGTTGGGATTGTAGAGATCCAGTCTTTTTGCTAAGAGTTTGAACAAGGCATTTTGCCGAACCATTCCGGTGCACACTAACCTTTGTCCAACTGTGTGAATCTGCTGAGTCCAGTTTTGAGAGTACATCCTGTCAGACGGCTTCTTCAGTAACCTTAAACGCATCGGCAAGATTATGAACAGCAGCATATATGCTAGGTGGTTTCGTAAAGGGACCTTCCTCCTTTATTGTGATATGAGTGTGTTTGAGTTACCCAGCAGACCAGACTTCATTGAGTTTTTTCAATATCTATAGACTATATTGGTTCCGATGTTTTTACCAGCACATCAGAATATATCAGCTGATGATTTCTCGCACAAATCGGTGCTAGCGATCGGTATGTCCCTGGTTTGGTCATTTTCATCTGTTCCAGTCAATAGTCTGCAAGCCTGAGTGTTTTCTTCGATGATGTTTTAATGTTTAGCGTAATCGGTAGATGTCCATATGCACATTATGTCAATCTTGCTAGTATCATTTCGACACTTTAGTTGTTGTCCGGTATTCATGTTATACAGAATACCCTTTTGACTGATGAAGGATAAATTTTACCCAGCTCACGTTGGCCATATAGGGATAGGCGGTATAGGAGGGATTATAGCGAGAGAGTTGGGAAGGGAGAAATTAGTTGTTTATACTTTTTATACCCTTGGAATTTCTTCTGTAACTGAGCTACAGTAATGAGTCCGGGTAACTGAAGTGTGGATGGATTTAACATTATTTCCGAAGCTCTTGTCATACCTAAGTTTTTTTGATTGCACAAATAACGCCAATGAATATGTGGTTTTAGTTTACCCCAGTTAGAAAAGCTACAAACCATAAACTGTTACAATAGCTTAGAGCTCGGAATCGCCTTCGCTCAATTATTTGTATGAGATATATGTGTCTGGAAGGCGCGTTTTTTCTCTAATATCATTTAAAAAGACTTCTACTTCTCTCCAGCTCATTGGTCAAGGCTGTTAAAGTTTGGATATTCTTAGTCGTACAACTATAAATAAGCTTGCTGGCGAAGCCGAACACGCGGCGAAATGGACTCGGATACATACAGTTTGACATCGAAAGAAGACAATTGAAATGGGGAAAGTTCAACTTACTTCTTGTGACGAAGGATTCACGGCCGAAGTGTGTCTGAACATATGTTTGTAATCAATATACTTCTAGGCTACACTCCCAGGTTAGGTTACACTCCCAGCTTGGCTTTTATCAAGATAACCCCGATAAACTTGTCGTGCCCGACTTTCTCATGGAACACGTATAGAGAAAGTATACTAAATCATGTCAAAGGGGACCGAAACCTTTCTACACCAAATTTTACCTACGCCCTCGCCTTACACTCGACCCCTACTCAATCTCCTGAAAGGTTACATCGACTACCGTACCATATACATGTAGATTCAACACCGAATTTGATTTTGGACTTTGGATAGGACGACCATGCAGTCTTGCATGAAATAATAATGATTGATTAATTTTGCCCTGAAGGTATCGATTCTTATGAGGTGTTGCCATTTACGGATGACTTCTGAGTCGATATATAACTGTGCTACGATATTTCACCATTGCATTATTTTTCCATAATGGAAGTGACAACTTTCACATATACTGGGCAGGTACACTCTGCAACGTTACGATTTTATAGTCGATGATGTAATCCGGGTAAGTTAGGATCTTAGAATCGATGATGTAATCAGGGTAAGTTACGATAAGAGAGTCGATGATGTAATCGGGGTAAGTTACGATATTAGAATCGATGACGTAATCAGGGTAAGTTACGATATTAGAGTCGATGATGTAATCAGAGGAAGTTACGATATTAGAGTCGATGATGTAATCAGGGTAAGTTACGATATTAGAGTCGATGATGTAATCAGGGTGAGTTACGATATTGGAGTCGATGATGTACTCAGGGTAAGTTACGATAATAGAGTCAATGCTGTAACCAGGGTAAGTTACGATATTTGAGTCGATGATGTAATCAGGGTAAGTTACGATATTGGAGTCGATGATGTAATCAGGGTAAGTTACGATATTAGACTCGATGATGTAATCAGGGTCAGTTACGATATTAGAGTCGATGATGGAATCAGGTTAAGTTACGATATTAGATTCGATGATGTAATCAGGGTAAGTTACGATATTGGAGTCGATGATGTAATCACGGTAAGTTACGATATCAGAGGCGATGGTGTAATCAGGTTAAGTTACGATATTGGAGTCGATGATGTAATCAGGGTAAGTTACGATAATAGAGTCGATGATGTAATCAGGGTAAGTTACGATATTAGAGTCGATAATGGAATCAGGGTAAGTTACGATATTAGAGTCGATAATGGAATCAGGGTAAGTTACGATATTGGAGTCGATGATGTAATGCGGGTAAGTTACGATATTAGAGGCGATGTTGTAATCAGGGTAAGTTACAATATTAGAGTCGATGATGTAATCAGGGTAAGTTACGATATTAGAGTCGATGATGTAATCAGGGAAAGTTACGATATTATAGTCGATGATGTAATCACGGTAAGATACGATATTAGAGTAGATGATGTAATCAGGGTACGGTACGATATTAGTGTCGATGATGTAATCAGTGTAAGTTACGATATTAGAATCGATGATGTAATCAGGGTAAGTTACGATATTAGAGTCAATGATGTAATCGGGGGAAGTTACGATATTAGAGTCGATGATGTAATCAGGATAAGTTACGATATTAGAGTCGATGATGTAATCAGGGTGAGTTACGATATTAGAGTCGATGATGTAATCAGGGTAAGTTACGATGTTAGAGTCGATGGTGTAATCAGGGTAAGTTGCGATATGAGAGGCGAAAGGTGTAATCAGGTTAAGTTACGATATTGGAGTCCATGATGTAAACAGGTTAAGTTACGATATTAGACTCGATGATGTAATCAGGGTAAGTTACGATATTAGAGTCGATGGTGTAATCAGGGTAAGTTACGATATTAGAGTCGATGGTGTAATCAGGGTAAGTTACGATGTTAGAGTCGATGGTGTAATCAGGGTAAGTTGCGATATGAGAGGCGAAAGGTGTAATCAGGTTAAGTTACGATATTGGAGTCCATGATGTAAACAGGTTAAGTTACGATATTAGACTCGATGATGTAATCAGGGTAAGTTACGATATTAGAGTCGATGGTGTAATCAGGGTAAGTTACGATATTAGAGTCGATGGTGTAATCAGGGTAAGTTACGATGTTAGAGTCGATGGTGTAATCAGGGTAAGTTGCGATATGAGAGGCGAAAGGTGTAATCAGGTTAAGTTACGATATTGGAGTCCATGATGTAAACAGGTTAAGTTACGATATTAGACTCGATGATGTAATCAGGGTAAGTTACGATATTAGAGTCGATGGTGTAATCAGGGTAAGTTACGATATTAGAGTCGATGGTGTAATCAGGGTAAGTTACGATGTTAGAGTCGATGGTGTAATCAGGGTAAGTTGCGATATGAGAGGCGAAAGGTGTAATCAGGTTAAGTTACGATATTGGAGTCCATGATGTAAACAGGTTAAGTTACGATATTAGACTCGATGATGTAATCAGGGTAAGTTACGATATTAGAGTCGATGATGTAATCAGGGTAAGTTACGATATTGGAGTCGATGATGAAATCAGGGTAAGTTACGATATTGGAGTCGATGATGTAATCACGGTAAGTTACGATATCAGAGGCGATGGTGTAATCAGGTTAAGTTACGATATTGGAGTCGATGATGTAATCAGGGTAAGTTACGATATTAAACTCGATGATGTAATCAGGGTAAGTTACGATATTAGAGTCGATGATGTAATCAGGGTAAGTTACGATCTTAGAGTCGATGATGTAATCAGGGTGAGTTACGTATTAGAGTCGATGATGTAATCAGAGGAAGTTACGATATTAGAGGCGATGTTGTAAGCAGGGTAAGTTACAATATTAGAGTCGATGATGTAATCAGAGTAAGTTACGATATTAGAGTCGATGATGTAATCACCTGAATGATAACTACTTCTCTAACATGGAGGTAAATATGACGTATTTGCTTTCACTATCACGCGTCAGAATTTTCGTAACATAGCTTATTAGCCCACCATCACCAGATGGTGGGCTGTTCAAATAACTTTTCGTCCGTGGTCCGTCCGTCCGTAAACAATTCTTGTTATCATGATTTCTCAGGAACTACTGTATGGATCTTTCTTAAATTTGGTATACAGGTTCCCCTTGGGGTCTAGTTGTGCAAGATACCCTTTTTGGTCCGATTCGAAAATCGAATATGGCCACCAGGCGGCCATCTTGGATTTCCCCATGAAACTTTATCGCGATTTCTCAGGTACTACAGCATGGATCTTTCTCAAATTTGGAACACAGGTTCCCCTTTGGGTCTAGTTGTGCAAGATACCTTTTTGGTCCGATTCGAAAATCCAATATGGCCACAAGGCGGCCATGTTGGATTTTCCCATGAAACTTTGTTATCGCGATTTCTCAGGAACTGCTGCATGGACCTTTGTCAAATTTGGAACACAGGTTCCTCTTGGGGTCTAGCTTTGCAAGATACCTTTTCTGGTCCGATTCAAAAATCCAATGTGGCCACCAGGCGGCCATCTTAGATTTTCCCATGAAACTTTGTTATCACGATTTCTCAGGAACTACTTCATGGATCTTTCTCAAATTTGGTATACAGGTTTCCCTTGGGATCTAGTGGTGCAAGATACCTTTTCTGGTCCTATTCGAAAATCCAATATGGCCCCCAGGCGACCATCTTGGATTTCCCCATGAAACATTGTTATCGCGATTTCTCAGGAACTACTGCATGGATCTTTCTCAAATTTGGTACACAGGTTCCCCATGGGGTATATTTGTGCAAGATACCTTTTCTGGTCCGATTCGAAAATCCAATATGACCACCGGGCGACCATCTTGGATTTCCCCATGAAACTTTGTTATCGCAATTTCTCAGGAACTACCGCATGGATCTTTCTCAAATGTGGTGCACAGGTTCCCCTTGGGGTCTGGTTGTGCAAGATAACTTTTTTGGTGCGATTCAAAAATCCAATATGGCCACCAGCATCTTGGATTTCCCCATGAAACTTTGTTATCGCGATTTCTCAAGGAACTACTGCATGGATCTTTTTCAAATTGGTACATAGGTTCCACTTGGGGTCTAGTTTTGCAAGATACCTTTTCTGGTCCGATTCGAAAATGTGATATGGCTACTAGACGGCCATCTTGGATTTCTCCATGAAAATTTGTTATCGTGATTTCACAGGAAGTACTGCATGGATCTTTCTCAAATTTGGTACACAGGTTTCCCCTAGTTGTGCGAGATACCTTTTTTGGTCCGATTCGAAAATCCGATACGGCTGCCAGCCGGCCATCTTGAATTTCCCCTTGAAAAATTATCGTGAATTCTCAGGAACTAATTCTTGGATCTTTCTGAAATTTGGTACACAGGTCCCACATGGGGCCTAGTTGTGCAAGATACCTGTTTCGACCCAAGTTACGCTTCAAATTAATAAGGTATTCTCGAGTTGTGACGTTGCATCACAAGAGTCGGCGGATCAAACGATGGGGCATATTCTATATATTGAGTATAGAGAATATCCATACCTTCACCTCCTATATCAAAGAGTTCAGATGATTCCGAATTAGAATGTATTTCTTCAAATTTTAAATCAGTTCACTATACTCCATGCCGTTGCAAGTGAACTGCCCCACCGTTTCTTCTGCCGACGGGTCGGCTACACGAACGGATGTCACTGTTGTGACGCAACGCCACAACTCGACAACTGTAGACTACCGGTACTGCGTGTTTCGATCCAACTGAGATAATCAGAATTCAGACACTTTCAAAGTTTCAACATATGATCCCTTCAGTATTAAGTTGTGTACCGGTACCATCTTACTATTTCGAGCGTGGTGTCTTAAAAGCGATATCTCAAACTAGCCCAGTAAGCAGAAAAGAATTAGCATTCCTTCCTAAACGGAATGTTCATAGCTCATGCCAAATTGTCAGAGAGATTTGTCTTCGCTTCCAGTACCCAATGATGACATGTGCAAAAAAAAAAAATACTACAAAACGAAGACGAAGGATCCTCCGGACATTCAGTTTCAGACTAACTTTGCTCATTTCACTTGTACTATAACAACCGATATCGAGTACAGTTTCCAGAAATTTTGAAACTCCTGAAACTTATAAAGATAATATCTTGGTGTTTTCCAGTGCCCCTTTTTCGATCTTTTTCGCTCAAATTCGAAATTCTGCCAACAAAATTACAAACCAATCGTTTGTTCTTAGTAACAATGGACAAAAAGATCCTCTTGTCATTAGCTTACAATTATCGGAAAATGGTGGGCGCCAAGATCCTTCAGGATCTCTCGTATATTCTTACCGATCGTAACTATAATCTTCCAACAAATGTAAATATATTTACACACATCACAGTGTATGGATCACAAAAAATAATTGGCGCATACAATGTATACACAACCACTGTGTATATTTCTTGGTTATCTCCCCTGTTTGTCGCAGAAAATAGACATCCCGTATAATCATTACTAAATACTTCATTTGAAGCCTATATATAGTTTCAATGTTTTATTTTATGTAATACAAAGAAATATGGAATATACCTCACTGATTTCAAGTGCGAGTTTTAGCGTTAAATTTCAAACGACGTTAAAGATCATGCTGAAGGCATCCACAGTATATACAATACAAGGCCGTCGTCGTCGTCATAAGGCCAGATTTTTTTTTCTCTTGGTTTACGGATCCGCCGACCCCAAAAAGCGGGTTTACTAAAAAATAAATATAATTTCCAAATGGTCGTTTTTTTTTCTCCGCCGACTCGATTTCCCCGTCAATGAAAAAACCCTGTTGCAAAATTCTGTGATGGACTGGGAACCAGCTCTCCGCGAGGGAAGACAACTCTTCCGCCACTTGGCGGCGCTATCCTAAATACTCCCCGCAAAGTGTTGTAATCGCCATTCTGTGCACAAATGTGTAACATGTAAATGTTAACAAAACCAAGGTGATAGTTTTTAACAAAGGCGGTAAGGTATATACTGATCAGTTCACCATTGGGGAAAAACACATAGATAATGTCAAACGCTATAAATATTTAGGAATACAATTCACTGTAACTGGTTCTTTCACCATTGCACAAGAAGATTTATACAACAGGGCTATCAAAGGGTTCTTCAAGCTATGCAAAAACACAAACTGTCAAACCTTGGATGTGAAATTATTTTTTCACTTGTTTGATCACATGATTAAGCCTATTATATTGTACGGCTGTGAGATCTGGGCTGCCAATATAGATTTGGATCCCAATGCGGATATACACAAGCTCACTAGACGACACTGTGAAAAATTACATTTAAAGGCTTGTAAATATGTTCTTGGGGTTAACCGTACCACTACCACCGATGCAGTCTATGGTGAACTGGGGAGGTACCCACTGATAATATCTATAGCCAGTCAAGCAGTTAACTATCTGGGCCATCTAAATACTGCTCTTGATAACTCTCTTCTAAAAGTGGCTCTGGACTACTGCAAGAATAATCCATCATCCTGGTACTCAAATGTGTTAAATAGTATCCCCAAAATTCTCGGTCCCCATAACAGTATCGGTGGTGTGGCAAAACAATCAGCTTCCTCAGGCAAAGTACAAAAGATGTATATGTCCGCTTTTGAACAGAACTGGAAAAAAAGAATTGTTAATGGACCATCGTGTAATCGGTTGCCTGGCAGTCATAAACTTAGAACATATATGGAATTCAAATCTCGTTTTAGTCGGGAGATTTATATTGATGTTATCAAAGATAGAGACCGTCGTAGGTCATTTGCAAGGTTTCGAACTAGCTCTCATGACCTTAATATCGAAAGGGGCAGGTATACCGGAGTTCCCATTGAACGCCGTCTTTGTCCATTGTGCAAATCTGATACGGAGGATGAATTCCACTTTTTGATTAAATGCCCTGGTTATAGCATATCTAGATGTCTATTATTTACAAATATATCACAGACATGTGCCAACTTTATCAGTATGCCAGATAGGGCAAAATTTGTATGGCTTCTCTCTGCCGAGGACATGGTGGTCATCTCTCTGGTAGTTAACTTTATTCATCGCAACTTAATTAAGAGAAAGTACTTGATGAACAATGTATCTTATTGAATCCGGTGAACATGTTGAGATTTATTCTGTTTTGTTTTCTCCTGTACACATTAACCCATCAACGGGTAAAAAAGTACAATTAAAGGTTCTATTCTATTCTATTCTATAGCTTTCTGGGCATTCCCTTTGCTTGGAGAGTGCCTTATGGCGGGAGCTAATGGAATTTTCCTGCATTTGTCGAAAGACAACGGGAGTGACACTTTTCATCGGTTTGTCAGAGCCAATCCAGATAAAACGATCGGAAATATCATAGCCGAACACTGCGACAGTTTGATGGTAACGGAGATCATGACGTCTCAAACTGCCAATTTCGGAGACGGAAGCGAAGATTCTGCAGTCGTTTGGCACGCGGTATGTGCTTGTGCGAACAAGACTGAGAAACTATATACCGGTACGTCCACGCCCGGCAACACAAATATGAATGTCTTCGATATTCTTATGTGTGCACAGAAGCGATACGATCGTTTCCCGAAGTCAAGATTTGTATAGATCAAGAACTTCTCAAAGCGGGATGTTATCAAAACGATCAAATATTCGAATAGTATATATTTTGCCTCAGTTCAATTTTCAATGATAAACCGGTAGACTACAAGTTTTTTACTCGAATTTTTCGAAACCTGTTCAATCATCACCAGTAATATGTGATATGAATTTCATTATTCAAGACATTTTCAAAGTTGCATATACAAATTTATACAAGGCTAGTTCAGTTTTATGATTTTTAAGCTCAACCCTCGGGCATAGGGATATTGTCTTTGTTAAGTACGTCTGTCACATTTCTAATATTAACCTGTCCGGTCTGGCCTAGCCTATGACGGGTTTAAGTAATCTGTTCTTGGTGTTATGTCACAATTTTTCAATGCAGGAATATTGTCATGGTCATTTACATCCGTCGACCTGTCTTGATGGTCTGTGCCTATGGCAGGTGTTCAAAAAAATCTATTGAATGATGTCCAACCCTTCAACCCTTCTTTATCACATGGATACTTTCATCACCAGTGTAACGTTCACGAATAAAATAAGAGAAAGATCCCGTCCAACAATTCACTTTCCATCTCGTTTTCTTGTTTTATGGGTTAACAATGCAAGCTTTTATCACTGATCAGACATTCAGCAGGCAGCTGTCTTGCATACTAGATACCGGCCATGATTTTACTTCAACATTTAAAAATCTAATTTTGTTGTGCTAATTTTTTTTTATGGAGATTTTTTTTCTTTCCGACCGACCGATCCAAATTTTTAGGGCCTTCAATCTGTAAACCAAGAAATAAAAAAAGTGGCCTAAATGACACTGAATATGTCTATATGTCCATATTCAGTCCTTCCGTTCGAAATATTTAGTCCTTTCAATACAGTTTCTTCCCATAACGGTTATATTACAGTCATTAGAAAATCTAATTTTTATCATATTTGCACATTCGTATAAACGTTTTCTGTTCAATTTTATGCGTGGAAAAAGTTTGAGAGTGTAATTTTTAACAGGAAGTAAAATGTCTCTTATTATGCGAATTAATTTATTTGAAACTATACGAAGTAGATATTTCTTAGCGTCAATATGTACTTGACTCTGTTCAGCAAAAACGACCTTTTCCATCTCCATTCAACAATGCCGTCTACCATTCAGACATACGGTGATGCACCAGGTAGCTGGCTTGGCTAGCGAAGATGAGGAAGACTGCATTTTGTGATCCATTCAGTGTCATTGTTTATTTCTGATATGAAAGGCTTTCTCCATTATGACAACCCCAGAACTATCAGAGGGATTATCTGTCATGTTAGATCAATTTAAATGTGTATCACACTTCATAAGATCCATATTGCATAAAAGACGCCATCAACAAAAGTATAGGAACAGCTGGGACCCGTTGCATAAGAAAGATTTTTTTTGTCTTTTCTGGCGTAGCTAAGTGAAGTGCGCTAATGAAAAATGGGTCCGAGCTTCAATATTAATTAAGCTAATTCAATTTTGCCCTGCTTTTGAACATTCATCGGGCTTGTTGCCTTTGTGAAATAAGTAAACTTGTTTTGTTATCTCTTCCTTTTCAAATGATGCATGGCATTATTCTTTCCAAAAATAATTCGCACATCTCGTTTTAAACAGTGCCTAAGGCATTAGACCTAAGCAAGATTCTAAAGACACCATCCGGAATTGAGATCCCAAAGATATTATATTACACATGTATGTAACCAAATACTTGTTCAATCTAATTCAATCATAATCAATATGTTAACGCCTCGTCTTCATAATATCAAGACAAACACTATGTAGATATTATATTAACAAACGCCCATCACTCTCACAAATCCGTCAGTATACCCATTTAGTTAAACAGCAACATTAACTTTGATGTTCAAATGTTGAGAGTTCTGCTCTGCACTTTTCTTCTTGTATTGCAATCCAAACCTGTGGGGTGACTGGAAATATTGTTGAACGAGACTTTCTGTTCTACCTCACGGCACAGGATATATCATCAAAAGTTGAACATCGTTAAATTGGTCTCATCATCAGTACCCGAGAAACCTGCGAAACGTGATACATTACACGTGATACATTACACGCCTTCAGTCATCATTAGCGTATATTCTACTTTATTGTCAGGTACAAATAAGCACCGAAACGGAGAATACGAATCTGTGACGTAGTTTTCAGATAGGCGGTGTTTTTTTTTTAGTTCGCAAACATACAATTCGCCCACAACTGAAACTTCTGCTATTTTTACTGAGAGTAAATAACATAACTGTCTCAAATATATAAGATGGTTGCATTTAGGGAAGAGCATGAACCCACTCTGTCATTAGACTCGGTCATTTCTACAACTAGACTAGTTTAATGTGATATCCAGCTGGATTCATATAGATAGTCCAGATCTTTTATTCTTTCATTTCCTGGTCACGATATATTCTACAGACTGTGCCAAGGACAGATTAGTTAAGACAGATAACAGCAGCACGTGACAGCAGACACAACTGTAATGTCTTGTCGGTCCAAGGATCCTTCCCTGAGACCATACACCTAAGTTATTACCGTACTGCACAATTCGGAACATTACACGACTTAACTATGGAGAAGAATACTCGGATGCGCAGAGAATGACAAACGGGGAAATGGCAGATGGGCGCAATCAGTCACCTGTGACTCGAATTTATCCAATTTCGTTAATATATTGCAGACACCCTAAAATAATTCTGAACGTTTCATGGAATATTTCTCGATTATCACATAAAATAATTACAGATTAAACTCAATTATTCTCTTTAATATGTTTCTACAATTTCAAGAGACATTCTATATCATATTGATGAATTAATGAAATTCGTCATTGGGGAATTTCTCGAAGGGCTTTCTGTCCAGTTTACGGAGTAAACCTGACTATCCTAAATAGGTGAATGTATTCTGTACATGCATCTAAATTAACCCGATATCAGTTTCTACCATGCAGTTGAGCTCAAGACACTGGAAAACAATATCAGTTTTCAATTTTTAATTATTAATTAATCTGCCTTTAAAAAACACCACACAAAGCTAGATTCATAACTGGTTCTAGAAGCTGCACAACTAAGCTTATTTCAACCCTCTTGACGAAGGCTGTTGATGAGATAATGCATTTTGGGAAAGGTATTGTGCCACTATTTCAAAAACTTGAATGTATGTGGATATTGAAAAACTCAAAATGCCTAACAGAAAACTTGATGCGAATGGACACATAAGGTAGACGGGATTTCTCGACTCTTCATACTACAATCCCTCATCAGGACCTTATTGACCGTCTTAGTTCATTAATAGTATCAGTGTTCAAAAAACTGATCGGCGATATATTAATGTAAGATGCCATCAAGCATTCTTTAGCTATACTAAATACAAGGGATATCATTCATAGGATGTTCCTTTTTCATAGAGTTACTTGTCTTTCCCATTAATAATATCTATGTGAAATTTGGTAACACAATATATCAACAGCATATAGGTATGCCGATGGGTACTAATTGTGCATCCCCTTTGGCTGACATTATATGTATCTGTTCTCTCGGGAATACGACTATGTGCAGATGCATTCAAAAACCTATCATTTCGAAGCCCGATCCTTCATTGACCAAACGCTATATAGACGATCTTCTCGCTGTGCATAATCGCTATATAAAGGATATATATCAATCTTCACTGGATTTGAAGGGAACTACAGATAGCCCTAACGGCACATCATATTCTGACCATTTTCTCTATAAAAATGAAGCGGGATTTCGCTCTCGTCTACTTTACGAAAAGAGAGATGAATACAATTTCGACATAATAAAATATCCCTTTCTGGACAGTAATATTCCAGTAGGACCTGCATATGGCGTATACATACGCCCAAAGGACTATATCACTAAGCGCCTCCGCTCAAATTTCTCAAATTTGGCGATACATATCGCATGCTGATAGCAAAATACGAGCGTAGCGTGCAATATCTATGGCGTTACGTTTCGTAACTTGTGTCTAATTCCGCTTAATCCGGGGCAAAGGTCTGAATCCATGTACTTCAACATCTCCAAGGTATTCGTATGAACAGATTCAAACAAGGCATGACTGAGATACATCACGACATAGCGACTTGACAAAGAAACTGCTATGGGTTAACCCTATCTTGCCTGGGCTATTTGGGACCTGCCCAGGCCTGAGAGGGCCATTCCCCCCTTAAATATTTTTCTTATCCTTTAAGCTAGAGGATTGAAACTTGCCACACTATATCCTTGGGTCAAGCTAACCACTTTGATGACGTCACAGTGAGACCATTTTTATAACGTCGAATTTTTTATTTATGTGTTTTCTTCGGAAAAGCTGCACGACAAATTAGTAAATAATAATCTGATGAGAAATAAAATAAAATGCCCACTTTTCAACGCAGAAACATTTTTTCCATGAACCTCTGCTCGTGGGGTTGTTCAAATAGACTGAAAATAGCCTCAATATGGTAAACAAAACTCTAACGGAAACTCAGCTCTCAAGTTTTTGTCGTTCCGGAGATAGAGCAGAAAGTTTGGTAGGGGGCCCATAATGCCTCCCATAGGCCAGGTGGGGTTAAGAATACTGATAAGCGAAACGGATTTGATATTTTTGGATTTGGATGAAATCAGTTGAACGCTTCCCTCTCACATGAAGCTATCCAATATTTATATATACCATGATGGTTTTTATAAAAAATTAATTTGGCGCTGATGCTTATATGATTTACATGTAGGTCTTTGGATTTTGGACGCGGAAATTCTTTAATGGACGACGTCTGAATAATGAATGAAGGAGTAAACGCTTGTATTTCATAGAATACTGTGAACGACTGGCGGCGGAAACGTCGAAAAACGTCTCTGGACTCAAATGTGGAAGATTACAGCAGCCACTCGCGTTCTCGTTCTATACAATCAAGAGGATTGCAACGGGAGAATGCAAGGGACTGATCTGAGAATGAGAATATATACTTTTGGCGTATTCTCATTTTCTCGTCTTCCGGTTTCGGTTGTTGTGAATAAAAAAAACAAAGGTGATGTCGATTTGAAGATGTAACATATATTTCCAAGACCTATGGCACTTTTAATCATGTTTTTGACGGTGAAAGGTTTGAGGGTGATTTCTTGATCGATTTCTTAACTGTCGCAGCTGGTGACGTCTTTGTGAGAAACGCTAGTGTTTGCTTTTTGATCCCCAACTTGTTCAATAAACGACATAGAGAACAAAGACTTGGATATGAGGTATTCGAACAAAGCTCATCTCTTGGTGGATACAGTGTGAACATTAAAACTACATATAGAATAGGACATCTCGATTAATACAGATAATTTTCTCTAAAATTGAGCAATATATTGCAAATATTTACATAATTCTCGACACGTATCACATTAAAGGTGTCTTATCTTCATCGATCATCATGCTTTATACATGTCCAAAGTTGACAGAGGTATACATGGAAATATATCAACCAATATTGGCCATCGAATATATTACTGTGGTCAAAACGAACCCAATATCTCCCATAACCCCATTTTAACAAAAAACTGTACATTTTCACGGATCCCAGACAGAGGTGAATGATGGCCAGATACGAGCACATAATTTATGCTTGTAAAACATCCTAAATTCCTCACATGCACCGTGACATTCGTAGAACATATTTATTGAAACCACAGATTATTGAAATCTCTCATTTTGCATTTGTGGATGCAAAAGATGCGACTACTCGTATTTAGCATGCACACGGGAAGATGGATTAAGGAAGAAATCAAGCCATTGCCAGCAAATCCTGGTAGAAGGTGATTCTAGTAGCTGCGAAGAAAGTGCGCATGTCTATACTCAGTGGGAGTCCAAACTGTTTATCAGAGATGGAAGGCCTAGGCACTGTCATGAAAATTTCACAGCGCTTCTAAAACTGGATAGAACCGAGAGGACATCAATCCAAAAATAACGGCGCCACTCTCAGGAACAGTACCTGCAGGTGCATTATCCGGAAACTTCATCTGGGGATGTGTCAGACTGCCGAATTATTTTGCTATCGTAGGCGTAATTACAAGCGCCAGGTCGTCATTCATTATTCAGCCGTCGTTCATTAAAGGATATTCGCGCCCATAATCCAAAGACCTATTCTATATTCCATATAACAGTATCAGCACCAAATTCGAAAAGACAATGATAGTATACATAAAGGTAGGCTAATTTCCAAAACGGTTCATCGATATGTTGATTTCCTCGGTAGGTGTGAAGCAAAAGACGCCGAGGAAGCAGCGAGGGAAGCTGCTGTAGTACTCCAGTAGCAAGCGTCAGATCCGACATTCAATATCCAGCCTTCGCATAAAAAAAACCTTTCGCGTCAGTAATCGAAATACCTATTTAGTATGACAGAGAGTACCAATTCCAAATGCGTATGAAATACAAATAAAATTAATATACAAGTAGGTTTCTTACAAGAAATAAGCGGTCAACAGTTCTCAAGGATGCCAGCACGACATGATGATGTCACATAAAATCCGAATCACTGACCATTATTCCTTATCCAAATGCATTTCCAAGTCGTTTTCAGAGTATGTATTTCATGTTGAGGTACTTATTCCCTCAGATGTCCACGATGCTCATCTATTAACATCAGATGAGTTATTTATTTGAGCTGATCTGTCATCACAGCTCCCGAGCTGGCGTATCTAATTCCCCTTAAGCCGGTGTTAGGGGCCGTGTGGATACTTCATTGTCTGCACATGAACAGCCGCAATAAAAGCGCGGCTGAGATACTAATGCTACTTTCGAGGATCTACCGTATTCTCGGGTCTGAATGTGAAGTGCATAGGGAAGCTTTCCTGCAGAGTCATCTGGTTGCTCTTTAGTCACCAGTCATCATAAATTTTTCCGACCTCTTGCATATCTCTCCAATTTGGAATGATAATCTTTTGAGAATTTCTGCATACAGGCGTGTACAAAGTGGTGTACAATTTGTACCATTTAGGATACCTATACGCTGCCAATACACCGGAGAGAGGCTTTCTAGCCATAATGCTGAACACGTTTGTCTGAATAGGGGAAATTACACCTAAATATGTTGACCAGAATGTACGAATATCACAGAGCAAGTATTAAGTACTAGTCAATAATAATATGTTTCCTGCTATAATCCCGAGGGAAACAATTGCAGAAATCCGTCATTTTTGCTTTAACTTTACTTTCGCTTCAAATACATTTTGTCTTTTTGTTCTCCAGGCTATCGTTACAGATACTTGCAAATAGCACTAAAACTGTCCCCATATGTCTGGGGTAAAACATCGTACTGCTGGTATCTTTTCAAAGTTTCTGTAGTGGTCAATATCACTATAAACTTACCCTTACCCCAGTATTAAAAAAAAATACAATTCTACGCAATGGAATACAGCATGTGAAAATCCAGTCAGCGCTGTCAGCAGTTTCTTTCAAATCCAGTGAAGTGTGGCATACATGCTTCACAGCGTCGCTCATAGAGGGATTATCCAGTTATACAAGATCGTTTATATTGGTCATTTGCACTATAAACTTACCCCCACCCCAGTATTTAAAAACACATTAATAATATCTACCCAATGAAATACAATACGTGAAAATCTATTATTCCTATCGTCTGAGGCCCCACAATGACTGGAATAACTGAGCACACATGCTTGAAGTAGTCAGATCTCATATATCCGGATTTATTTCCATTTGTTATGAGAAAACTTTATAAAATACCAAAAAAGGCCCATTTAGTGTGAAAATCGATCCCGCAATGTATCTCTGATAGGATTTTCGGTCAACTAAGGCGCATTATAACTCGAGGTGTTGGACAGAAATTTTGAGATCACATTTCATTCAGTATGTCTAGACAATATCAGGTGACCTCTTGATTTTGGTAAGCAAAACAATTACAAAGATCATGAATAATTGCTGAAGCTTGACTTCCGCTTCGGGTATATGTTTCCTTATAGTTCTCCCGACTACAGGTCTAGGTATTTCCGAACGACACCAACAAGCCTTCACATACCAGAAATAACAGAAGGTATTGCATATATCATCTCTAAGTTTCTGTATCGACCATTTGTACAAAAATATTGCTCCATTCCTTTCCTTGAAGACTTTATTTATAACGTGCCGAGGTCCTCTTTAGGTATAACTTTATTGAGCTCTGCGAGTGCAGTTTCAAGGTCGCTTTGATTACCAAGACGTATGCTGGCTGTTTCTCTAAAAGCAAATCTTCCACATCCGGCACAGAATGTTCGACGGCGAACAGTATATCCGGATTGAAGATGAAATGCATCGTGGGTCCATTAACGTGAGTCACTTGAGTAAAGACGGGGTCGAGGTGGACGTAGACGTTGTGACACACATTGATGAGACTGGCGTTCAGTTCACCTGATTCAACACCGTTTTCTTCAAACACTGAGGGACAGCCAAATGACCGTCAGCTGGGGTGGTGTTATGTCGCGTACGATATGCTCCATGATCATGAAGTGGTATGGTTTAGAGCTCAAGGGTTCACAAATGAACGGATGGTCCGAATGTGGGACTTTTGTGGGACGTCTCAAGATGCATATACACTGCGATCCGCACCCATACTCTCAGCTGTGAGGGTGTTCTGATGACTTCATCGTCAAAGGTGAACTTTCCATCCCACCCCGACCGATGATACATCTAAATTCTCTACTACTTCCCACGTATGCATGCGGATATCTGCCCTCTGTATACTACTTCCCGAGAGCGCGTGCGTATATTAGCAATCCTACAAGGACCCTGTATCCAGCAAGGGCTTCACGAGCGTGGTACTTTGATGTATTTATTTATTCAGATTCTACATGCACCAATACATACATACAGGAGAACCCGACCAGGTGTCGAAACATAGATGCTAGTCGATCAGGTGTCGAAACATAGATGCTAGTCGGGTTCCATTGTATAGCACCCCGATAGGCGTACACTGCGGTCCGCGCCCTAAACATCCTAATCCCGAGGCCGACGAGCGGAGGTTCTCTCCGGGTACTCCGGCTTCAGCCACCTCTAAAACTGGTTGCCACCATATGAGCGAAATAAAATTAAGTGTGACATTAATTACAACACATATAAGGGATGTGGGAAGAAGTGCCGACATACTGACAGAGTCACATGACTTCACAGTATAGTCTTCCGGTTAACCTATTCTAAAGCATATACCAAGAATCTAACGATTCATGATATATGTTGTATCTCAGGTACGCTTTTATTGTACCTGTTCATGTGGCAACTTGGATGATATGACCACACGGCCCCTTAACCCCTTCCCACCCATCCTAGACCGGACTGCGCCTCCGAACGACTTCTTCCCGACGACGTCACAATCACGTTACAGTGTACCAGCATATCGTTCACACTCAAGGCCCTATAACCTCCATTTACTCACCTATTCCAACCCGAGTTGCGTGTTCTCTACATTGGATGATGTCACAGTTGACCTCAAATGATGTCGCAAACCACTTTTACAACCCAGACCTCCTACACATCTCCTCACTCGTACGATACGACCTCTCGATAAAATTTCCTACAAGTAATCGCAATACCTTCGCGGTACACCAAAATGATTAGGCAAAAACTGAGAATACGACCTAAGGTCACCGAAACGTTCGCCATACAACCAAATTAGGATATTTGTCTGCAACACAACTCGAAAATCAAAATCTTGTGAATTAAACGCGACATATATAGGTGTTGGGTGAAAAATAGCGGCGTACTGGCATGAAATAATGTGACCCAACAGGTCATTATTCTGCGTGCAGCCCCGTGGGACTTCCGGAGATTGACCTGGGCTGTCGTTGTGCACACTGCATGTCATGGTAAGAATAGGCCTCAACTCCTCAGACAGCTTGTCGTAAGCGGCGAATAACTGAGGCACCCGTGGGTTTCCCGGGTGTGAAAAGGAATAGGACCTCACCCGTGTGATTCCCGAGTGTGAAAAGGAATAGGACCCAACGTCGTGATATGACTGAAATATAGTTGAAAGTGACGTTAAATCATATTCACTCACTCACCTTCTGCGTGCATATCTAGAACACCTCATGAACCATAAATGTTCCACGCGATGATTTGTATCCCAGCCACGCTTTTATTGTGATTGTTCATGTAGACACCTTGACTGGCATCCCTGCGCGGTTCCTAGCTCCGGCTCGAGCGATAATAGATACAAATATCCAATAGCTCATTCATATGAAGAAAAGATTGTTTCCACGTTGAACCAAATATTCTGAGGAAGCAAGCTTTCTGGGGTGTACAGCTAGTTTCTCGCAAGAGAGCACCTTGACAGCCAAGTCGGTTATGTGACGAAGTTCTTTACGTACACAGCTTTGTGATGAAGTCGAATTAGAGAGCGCAGATGACAGGAGAGAAGATGTCAAATTTTTTAATTGACTCGAGCAACACATTGACAACTCAGCTTTGCATCCACTCGGATTTGTATGTAGTGTATGTTGTAAAATATGCTCCAGTCATTGTTGATTGTAGATGGTCATCTGAACACCATGGTCAAACGAAGATATACTTTTACCGGGAGAGGTCGTGGGACCTTTCTATCTTATACTGTAGGTTCCGAAATACCTCTAATTTCGCTGAATTCGACTGAGGTCAACAATCTGAGCCATGACCATGACCCAGAAAGTTATTTCTGTGATCACCAGCCTGTTTGTCTGTGATTCGAGGTAATTATAACCGTCAGGCATAATTTTTTTCACCAGTCAGCCCACATATTAGTTAGATCCATTCGTTGACGAGATAAATATCCGAGAGAAAGCCAGATCGATCATGTTTTCTCGTATGCACTCTCCGCGGTATTTCACTTTCCGGAAATCAACAGGAAGTGAAGTCCATTCCTAAAAGCATATTGCCAGGATAATAATTAGCGATGGCATTTAAAATGTTTAATCAGTTAGATACCGTGTTCGACAGATCGTTAACTTGCTTGTCTCCAAGGCCATTACATTTGAGAATATAGAAACTACTTCATATCGGGGACGAATACAATTGGCATATTGGTATATAGTACTTTTTGTAAATAAATTAATCAATAAAACAGTACGAACACCAAAAACAACAAAAACAAAATATAACCGCAAGTGACAAACCTTTGGAAGCAATTGGCAAGTATGGACATTATCTCTGTTGCTAGGGGAAACACCAGTCACCCTCAAAAGTTAACAAAATCAGAACCCACACAATTCAAACTACAAAAACCTATTATCATTGACATAATTGATTATATCGCCCTGGTTGCCATGGATGCCATCTTGGTTGCATGTGAAAGCATGGGACAACTTTGAAAGTATGATATTCAGATTCACCGTACACAATCAAAAGGTGACAGCTATCACCAAAAAAGAAACTGACAGCATCGTCCCAGAAAGACGATGAGTTAGAGCCATCACATTATTTGAACAACACCTTCAAATAATGATGGCCATCACCCTTTTTTTGGTGGTGAGCAAAAAGTGCACATGTTAGGCTATCATTTTTTTTTATTGTGACGAGGTCTGGCTATCAGCCGAAAAGAGTGACGATCCTAAATGTACACACGGTACTCGCCTTAAAAGATGATGAAATGATTCTATCACCTTTAAAGAGTAATGAACTGGGCCCATCATCCCTTTCATCGCCTTTCAAGCGATTATCAGGCATCGTTACTATAAAAAGGTAATAGCCCATCGCCATTTTCTATTTTTGTACCTCATAACTTATGAAACTGTGCTTTCTCTGTGTAAATTGGCGATATCATTCTGGTTGCTATGAGTGTCATCTTGGTAATTAGAAGGAATAGCTAGGAATATTCATGAATGCGAAATCGCGATTCCGGGAAACCTTATGTGCCTGTTTTCGCCACGTTAATAAGTCACATATAACGCGTAGAAAATAACTCAATTTTAATTTATTCGTGTCGGGCATATTGGTTCATGGAGCAAAGTTTCACAATCACACTGAAATTGTCATAGACGATGAATAAAGTTGTCCGCCCAATAAAGTATTACGTAGGCAGCGGTATATTACCATAGCGGTGACGACGTGTTCACCTAGCGGACGCAGAACCACCGACGATCCACCGGTACCATAGTCACCGCTGTGATGCCACACTTCTATATACATACTTTTGTCAAGTGAAGATGTTGGAAGAAGGGCTTTATGTTGAAGTGGCCTCATCTAATGTGACCATCAAACTGTTCAACATATCACACAGCACCAACATATGAAGTTTCAATGCAACTTATTGATTTTCCCAATTAACGCCATTCTCTCCTTAATGGAAATATTTGTCTTCTAAAAAAAATTAAACTCACTATTCTTGATCACGGCTTTTTTACACATGAGCCATTTTCGGCATTCAAATTACATAGTCGGAAACAATTTTGATTGGTCGATGGAGAGTCAAGGGAAAGGCGAGAAAAGTTATCTCCAGAGTCGTCACTATCAAGCGTAGTGATCAATAGTTGAAAACAGATCGATATCTGGCTCCATTATATTGAATCGTTGCATATTCTAGTATTGGGGCTTGGTTCATCGACGAGCCGAGGGCCAGTGCAACTCGATGCAATGGACAACCAAACGCATGCGCGGACTTATTATTGCCATTCACGCAGCTGTAATATCGAACCACAGACTCGGACATATCTTATAACTATATATAGCGCACTGCATCAACAATAAACCTATAAATATCAAAACCATGATAACATAACGGAAAAGCGATAATGGGTGGCGATTGCAAGAATGTCTTGGGCCGGCTTACCTTCATCTCTGCCCCAGACGGGATAACACTGACAAGATGACGTCAACGTGCTGTGGCTTATGCCGTCTCGAGGTAAAATAATAAACAACTGAATATATAGGTTATAGGAATGCGCCCTCATATTCCTTTCACCATGATTCCTAACCCCACGTAAAAGGCCTACGTGTTTACGGCCATTCGCAGAACTGAAGTGTGCGTTGATTAGTCAGAGATGAAAGGTTAAAAATATATCTACACCTTTGATACAATACATCATCATATGACATATTATTTATACAAGGCCATATATTCAAACGCGATCTCGTCATATCAATTATGGACAATTTGAATGGATTTTCGAGAAAGGATGGAATACATTCCGAGGAAAGAACATTGATCCCAGATTAAAATTACCCAGGTAACGTGTATCTTGCAATAGTGAAATTTTCCTTTCCTTCCAAAAAATATATACATTTAATAAAGGGGTATCAAGGTTTCGTGGTCAAACTCAAAATGGCGACAGAAAGGTCCCATCAGGTATACCCGTTTTATCTGGTGATATAGTCAGTGGCATAATGTGGTGAAATAATGTGAGCGGATGTGGCTCAATGGGCTAGAGCGTTTGTCTTGAATGGTGACATAGGCGAAGTGGGTTCTAATTAGAAGCATCTTCGTTAGGCGATTTGGCGCCTTAAATAGTTACTTTTCTTTCTGTATGACATATATTATGTATCATGAATTTTTTTCTTTCACCTGTGAAATAGATAAGCATGATTAAAAATGCATACATCCGAAAGTTGTAGTTAAATATGGAATATTAATATAAAATTGGTCACTATTACTCATATAAATATCTGTAGATTACAAGCGTCTGGTCCGTCATTCATAATTCAGGCGTTGTCCATTGAAGAATATCCGCGTCCATAATCCAAAGACCTAATCCATATTCGATATAACAGTATTAGCATCAAATTCAACAAGACAATCATAGTGTACATAAACATAGGCTAGTTTCCGACAAAAGAGAAGCGGTCAACAGTTTTCAATGGTGCCGGCAAGACATCATGATCAAATCCGTATCGCTGATCAGTATTCTTAATCCATAATATTCGTTGTAAAATCGTCATCTAGAGAATGATGTATCTCAGTCACGCTTTGATTGTGACTGTCACTGCGTCATTTATATAGCGATTATCCACAGCGAGAAGATCGTCTATATAGCGTTTAGGGAATGAGAAGGAACGGGCTTTGAATGGATCGGTTTTTGAAAGCGCCTGCATATAGTCATATTCATAAGAGAACAGATATAGGTCAGCCAACTGGGGTGCGCAAATAGTACCCATTGGAATACATATATGCTGTTGATATATTGTGTTACCGAATTTCACATAAATATTTTTAATGAGAAATTCAAGCATTTGGTGAATGAGGAGGAACGAGCTTTGAACAGACATAGGTTAGCCTAAAGGGTTACACTATTAGCACCCTCTGGAATACAAATATTCAGTCGATATATTGTATTGCCAAATTTCATATAGATATTAATAATGAGAAATTCAACCAACTCTATAAACAAAGAGACATCCTATAAATGATATCTCTTGTATGTAGTAGAGCTAAATAATGCTTTATATCTTCTGACATTAATATATCGGCGGTCAGTTTTTTGAACACCGATACTATTTATGAACGAAAACGGTCAATAAATTCCTGGTGTGGGATTGCAGTATAGAGGGTCGAGAAATCCCATGTGGATACATGACTGTTGGGTATTTCTATTGTAAGACATTTTGAGTTTTTCAATATCCACATGCATTCAGTGCCAGGGTTCTTAGAAATAGTGGCGCAATACATTTTCCAAAATGCTTCTACCTCCCGAATGGTCCTCGTCAAAGCTTGGTGGTGCAGCTACTAGAACCAGCTATGAATCTAGCTTTGTATGGTGAATTATGTATTTTGGAGTCCAGTACACTTTCGGTATATCGTTATGAGTAGTTCAAAGACAAATGCTTCTTTCCTTGAGAAATGTTTTGTGGTTATTAAATAAATCTTCCAGAGCAAGTGCTGTTTGGTAGTAAGTAGATGTATTCGGCGATGAGGTGGTTATATTCATCTCTCTAACCAGCACCTGGTAATAGTAATATTAACATATGAATATGATAACATTTGGAGCTTTGTCTGCTGAGACTATGACGAATTTACTCTGAAAATTTGCTAAGACTTCTTGCAAACTGAGGATTCTCGGTGCTTGTTTTGCTTGGGGAAGGTTACTACTGTCAATATGGCGGATTGTTTGAACGACCTCGTTCTTGGTGAGGTCCAGTCATTCAGCGAGAACTGTAGGTTCAACTTTTTCTCGCTTTGTCCACTCAATAACATACTCTTCTAGTGCAGTCAGCGCTATCTCTTGCTCCGCGTTCAGGTTTATTTTTCGGCTCTCTATATATAGGTTCCTTCACCAGGAGTGTTTTTCGGTCTTCATCACATTTAGTTTCGATGATTCACAATCACAAATATAGCATCCAGACGTGTATAAGTTCCAGTCAAACTCCTTGACAGCATTAGAGTAACTGGATATTTTGATGGCTATAGATTTAGTATACGTATATGAAATGAAAGGAGGTTCTGTGAACTTAATATAGCTTGGTACAGCGCTGCGTACCTCTGGATGACAGAGATTCGTGGTAAATTATAGTGTCCAGTCCTTTGTCCAAGTAGTTGAGTTTCAAGTTGTAAACCCTTAACGTCGCATTGCAATATTAAGGGTCGACTATGTCGATATCTTGTCCAATGCGATGGACATGTTGGCCCTTAACGTCTCACTACCAAGTTAAGGACCGTCTTGTCGGCCCTTAACGTCGCACTGTGATGTTGAGGGCCGTCATGTGGACTCTTAAAAATGTTAAGGGGTTCTACAAGGCTGGTTAGCTTAGAATCGATCGGATAACCGCTAAGCTCTTTGTATCAATCGGGCGTCCCGCGGTGTTAGGACGGGTAGCGTAGAATTGTCCGGGGTAAAAGCTGTGTGGAGTATTGATGCATGAGCAGAGTGATTTGTTGTTTTATACGGAAATATTCATTGGATTATTTTCTCTCATGATTGGTCAACCATTTGTGTTTGCTATTGTTCTATCTCATGATCTCATGTAATGTCAGCAAAAGTTGTTGATGTAACAACGCTTACCTGATGCAGAAGGGGAAACGAAAGTATTTGCGACAAAAAACATACATGTATTCCGTAAGTTCCAACTTGTTTTTGAACGTCAGTGGATGCAACATAATACCTAAAATCAGTTTTGAAAGGTTTGTGAAACATAAAGATGAACATCGGGCTTGTACTGTTCCTCTAAGTCTGAGTTAAAGTGGGTGGTTCACTCTTACACAGTCTGTGGATATGGTGGATGTTGCTGTACAACCTGCGAAAATGAGATTTCCATTTGAGATTGGAACACATTTGAGTTCAAATGAATTTGTGGAGAAATGGTTGATTATGATGGGGAATTTGAACTTCTTGATACCATTAATCCTGACAGATATACAGGATATTACGAGTTCAGCTGAGGTAAATAAATGCACTTAATGAAGATTTTGGAGAGGATGAACAGCCAGCGAAAAGACTAAACACAGCAAAATCGAAAAGTCCAACACTATCGACATCTACAAGTGAGATACAAGAGGAGAACGACGAAAGAACATGCTATCATATTTGAAAGATGGTGTTATTGAGATGTTTTAAATGTAACCCCAATGACTTTGTGAACTGGTGATCAGAGACTCACTGTCAGATTTACCATAATATATGAATTACAGTTTAATATTCAACGATAGACGATTTTGTTTCATATTGTTATTTAAATTTTATACTCAATCTATTTGAAATGGATAACAATAAAATCTTTTGCTAATTCACCCTTACAAAAAGTTACTCTTGTTCTGCATTTCTCTTTATATACCATTATATACCATAGTTGATGAATCAATAAACATTGTCTCTAAAGTCATTCGAGCGCACACACATGGCATGGCACCTCGCAAAAAACCCCAGACACACCTCATGAGGCAATCTACTGCGCAAATTATATTGTAAAGCAGCGAACAGGGGAGTGCAAGCTATGTATACTGTAGTCAATCAATCCCGTAAACGTATATCTCTGAAACAGGTCCGTGAATGGTTAGTGAATAAAGACAAATATATATTGCATAAGCCTGTTAGGAAAAGATGCCCTCACAATAGAGTTATTGTTCAAGAAATAGCGGATCCATTTCAACTCAGTTGATACAAAAACTACTCTGAAGTTGCCATCCAATTCATCCGTTAATTTACCTAAAAATTCCCCAGTTGGGATAATACTCTCTCTTGCGACTAGACTAGTCTATCAGTATCGTAGTACAACACGCGTCTGTAAATTACAACACATATAAGGGAAGTGGGAAGAGGTGCCGACATACTGACTGCGTCACATGACTTCACAGAATAGTCTTCTGGTTAACCTATTCTAAAGCACATACCAAGAATCTAACGATTCCTGATATGTGTTGTATCTCAGGCACGCTTTTATTGTACCTGTTCATGTGGCAACTTGGATGATATGACCACACGGCCCCTAGCACCGGCATAAGCGGTATTAGATACAAATCTAGAGAGCTACGATGGAAATGCTCTGACAACTCGTATACTGGTAATTGGTGAGCTGTTTCGCTGTGACAACTCGTACATTGGAGATTGGTGAGCTATATCGTCGTCAGATGTAAATGACGGCATTTAACACAAAAGGCTAGTCTGTAAGGCCCGATGTCGACCCAGCATCAACTTCCCACAAATGCCAACATATATCAAAGACCAAAAGGTCTGTACAGGGGGCGGGCCTCGGGGACGAAACGTCCACCAGCAGAATCTCGCCATATACAGGAAAAATTACAACACATATAAGGGAAGTGGGAAGAGGTGCCGACATACTGACTGCGTCACATGACTTCACAGAATAGTCTTCTGGTTAACCTATTCTAAAGATCTACTCTAGCATACAAGGCCCAGGTTATACAGCTTTTGCAACGCGATTCCATTCAATCATCGCTATGGGATACGTGATACTCTTTTTGTAATCGGTCAGAATTTCGTAAAACTTACGAGGTTCCTAGGTTTGACGGGAACCCTCGGTGGCCAAGTGGTCGCAGGCGCTTCGCTGAACCAGCACAGGTTCGAACCCAGCTTGTCCATGTGTGGAAGTTTGTCAGTTTTTGCCGATGGGCGGTGGTTCTTGCCGGGTAGTCCGTCTTCCTTCACAAACCAAACTGACTGTCACCATATGAGTGAAACAACCTTGAGTGTGACATTAAGCCAAAATCTTCCGCTCTTTGGTTTGACGTAGACCATGTTTCATGTCCAAACTTGTCACAGAACACGCAGAGAGCCGTCTTGGCCGTGGCACTAATCCTTTTTATGTTGTGTATAATTAATACATGAATCACATGTTTTTTGGGCAACGCAATAATTTGGAATATGTTCGCCACTTTCTTGTTCGCACTCGAAGTCAACGAACACGTAATTAAACGAAATGTGTTTTCCGATGAGATGAAACATTCGTGTTACTTCGTGTAATACACTCTACAAAATGACTAATGCCACTAGTGATCATCTTGAGATAGTCTAATCTCCAAGACTCTATTGCAATGTAAACACTGCCAAAAGGAATCACAATTGGACTTTTGTTGGTATCTTTCGTGGCAGAATTGATGTTTTTCTCCTTGTACGATGACAGTCGTCACAATATACTAAGTCATTTTCAAAGTATGTTATCCTCATAGATACTGGACAGAAATTGTCACTTTTATGGTCGGAAAGTTTCTGTGACATCCTTCACAATAATATTTGAAACCGTGAAATGCGTCCGAATTTGTTATTGCTTCAAAATGTTGGTTATCTAGATAAAGGTAAATTTTGCAAATCCTCTCGTGCTTACGTCTGTAAAACATCTGATTCATATTTTGATCGCTTATAATGATGATCTATACCTTCAAATATTCCGCAAATGTGTCCATTATCTTCAAACCGCATCTTCCGGAAGTACTAAGTTTCGCTTTCACACACAAACCAATAGCCGTACCTTCCTGTAGTTTGTCCTTATTTTCCGAATTAGTTACCGTCAAATAGTCTTTTTTCCGGTTATCACGCTCTTTCTTTGTTATGCAACTGCCCGTCTTCCCGAGGTGGTTTTATCGTTTCTATACTTATTTGAAAACTTTGATGGAATTTAAGGTTTTTTTCGATTGTAACATTTTCTATCAACTTCAACACTTCCTCTGTGGTAAGTTTTGTTTCCTTGTTTAATGCTAATGCCAAGGGGATTTCCATACCTTTCTGTTTGATGTACACTCTTACCGTATCATGAACACGTAAACTAGCAATATACAATATAGTAAGTTAACTGTTGATTTTCAAATCATACAAAAATATGTACTTATTTACAGTCAGAGTGATCCAAGAGGTTAAAATCAAGATTTTCTGTAATATCACTGATGTGTCTATGATATACAACCATCGAGTGTCTTGATTGATGATGAATAAACTGTGAAACTGAACTCTCCTTGTCAATTTGAAATACTTCTCTTTATGTAATATTGTTAATCGAATAGAACAACAGCTTGCGAGTTTGAACTTCCCGTAGTTCTGACACATTTCTTACACCCTCACATTATATCTACAAATCTTGATTTACAAATATGATTTACTTTATCATATTTGTCTCAAAACCATAAACATGGACTCCAGGTTAGTGTTGAGGCTACTTACATCTTTAAGTATCTTCTTATTAGTATGCTTAACTTTTCTTTGTTTAACACTAAAGATTTCTTCAAGGAGACATTATGAATATGTAAATTAGTATACGGTTTATAGTTATAATGTTTTGCGATGGGATTCAGTAATTCAGCATAGTACCAAGTATAGTATGACTAAATAATATGTTTTGATATCAACACAACACAATTGGTCTGAGGAGGTCTATTATTTCGGTCGATGAACGGTCGATCATATCGTCGAAAATTGCGATGAATGTTTTGCATTCTTCGCCATTTAAATAATTGCTATGAATTTTGCACATCGTGAATGCTAAGAGGGTAAAAACATTTAATTTGAAATATACTCCAATTTCACATTAATTTAGTTTCTTCTTTCCATTAACCCTACCTGGCTTGGGGGGGGGGGGGTGCCGAAATGGCCCCCTTGCCGAACTTTCTGTGCTATCTCCGGAACGACAAAAAATGGAGAACTGAATCTCCGTGACTTTATCGTTTATCATATTGTGTCATTTTGAGCCTATTTGCATGACCCCCCCAGCAGAGAATCATGGGTAAATTCAAGATGGCGACCACGTGGGGTACCAGAAAAGTGATTTTTTGGACATATTTCTTCAAAATTTCTGCTTTTTCTCGATGAAAAGTGGACAAATTATTTCACATCACTTTAATATTTACTAATTTGTCATGCAGTTTTTGCGGAGAAATTGCATAAATAAAAAAATCGAAAAATCTGATAGAAAATTCGACCAAAATGCCGTTTTTAAAATAACGTCACTGTGACGTCATCGAAGCCGCCATCTTGGATTTTTTTTACATTTGCTGGTAGAGCTTGACCCAAGGGTATGGTGTGGTAAGTTTCAGCCCCCTAGCTCAAGGTGTAAGAAAAATAATTAGTGGGGCCATTTCGCCCCCCTGGCCAAGATACGTTCCGAAAAGCCCATACCAGATAAGGTTAAACAGATGTACGGGGCATTTGAGCTTTTGGACGAGAAGATGGATGAGAGCTACGATCAGGAGGACGAAACTGAGTAGGAGGAAGAGGAAAGAGCATTATCTTTCGGTGATTTACCTTTCTTCTCACCCATGTTTTCCACGCCGATTTAACCTGTGCCAGATACACTGATGATTTGGCACCATGCGATAGTTTGATTTTTCCGCTGATGGAGTCGAACAAAACTTTTCTTCAGCACCACTCCGATCGAGGAACCGGTCACACAATGTGCGAAATGTTTTGAAAACAATACAGATTCACAGTGAACACATTTAAATATTTGGAATCCTCAAGGAATGCGCTTGGTGGTATAGCCATGTTTTGTATGTTTCCTCAATTATGTTTTTGTGACGATGATTAAAATCGTCACATTTAACACAGGATGTAGCAAATGCTACTGGGCGAGATTTGTATACGCCTTATGCAGTGTTGTCAACTGATCATTTTTGACATATCAATGTCCATTATTCTTTATCCAAATGAATATCAAGTCGTTTTCCGAGTATGTATCTCACTCACGCTTTGATTGTGCCTGTTCAGTTGAACACCATGGAGATGTAAAACACATGATATTCAAACGGCTCCTATCCCCGTGTTAAGCGGAAATAGCCACAGGTTACGAAACGTAGCGTCAGATATCGTGCACGCTACGATCGTATTTTGTTGTTAGTGTACGATATTTATCATAGAATTTGAGAAACTTTGAATAGAGGAGTTTGGTGGTATAGCCCTGTTTGAAATCCTGCATTTATACGGAAAAGATCGTCTCGATCATCTGAAAATGAATTATTCTCCCAAAACGATCTTTTTGCTAAAAATTTCGCTGTCTGACAGACAAACAAAATCCGCACATATTTGAGTTAACCTACTCTATATACTTTGGATTTTCTCCTCTCTTTATCATTCATTATTGCCACTAGCCTTTTGACCACTATGTTCTTTGGTGATCTCATCAGGGAAAATAATTCGAGTTTTAAAAATATGTAGTATCCAGACCGAAGATCGATTGTTGTGGAAAAATGTGTTCCTGGCATTCTCATTCATTAGCATTTATGCACATTCAAGGTGGAGAATTCGATCATTCAATTGTATGTACTATTGTGTCTTTTTTGTGCCAGATGATGTGAGACCACTTTAGCGATATAGTTTGCCTTATCGCGGATAGAGTTGGTTCTATCTAATCATGCGTTTCTATTTCAAGATTCTAAGAGATACTTCCAGGAAGTGAATAGGCCGGTAACCGCCATTAAATACGGCACAGATTAACTGTTATTTGGAGTTAATAATATTGCCTTGAGAGGGAAGATGTATATTATGTATTCATACTACTTTATGTTAATTTGATCATTTATCGTAATAGTTTACTGAATTACAAGCGTCATCCATAATTCAGCCGTCGTCCATCAGAGAATATCCGCGTCCATAATCCAAAGACCTATTCCATATTCCATATAACAGTATTAGCACCAAATTCAAAAAGACAATCATAGTATACATAAACATAGGCTTGTTTCCTGCAAGAGAGAAGCGGTCAACAGTTTTCAATGATGCCGGCCAGACATCATGATGTTCCAAAAATATCAAATCCGTATCGCTGATCAGTATTCTTAATCCATAATTCGTTGTAAAGTTGTCATCTAAAGAATGATGTATCTCAGCCACGCTTTGATTGTGACTGTTCATATGAGTACCATGAGGATCTTGAAGTACATGGGTTCATACGGCCCCTAGCCCCGGGTTTACGATGTCGAAATTGTAATCAGCTCTTTTGTCATAAAGTCGACGAGAGAGAATGCCCGCTTCGTTTTTATAGAGATATAGATCAAAATATGATTTGTCTGTAGGGCTATCTGTAGTTTCCTTCAAATTCAGTGAAGGTGGATATATACCCTTCACTGTGTCATTTATATAGCGATTATCCACAGCGAGTCTATATAGCGTTTGGTGAATGAGAAGGGACGGGATTTGAATGGATCGGTTTTTGAAAGCGCCTGCATACAGTCATATTCATAAGAGAACAGATATAGGTCAGCCAACAGGGGTGCACAGTTAGTACCCATTGGAATACCTATATGCTGTTGATATATTGTGTTGCCAAATTTCACATAGATATTTTTAATTAGAAATTCAAGCAACTCTGTAAACAAAGAAACATCACATGAATAATATCTCTTGTATGTAGTAGAGCTAAAGAATGCTTTATGGCTTCTGACATTAATATATCTACGATCAGTTTTCTTGAACACAGATACTATTAATGAACTTAGATGGTCAATAAGGTCCTGATAAGGGATTGTAGTATAGAGAGTCGAGAAATCCCATGTGGATACATGTCTGTACAGTATGTGACCTTTAGCATCAAGTTCTTCCGTAAGACATTTTGAGTTTTTTCTATATTTTTTCATACATTCAACGCTAGAGTTTTTAGAAATAGTGGCGCAATACCTTTCCCAAAATGCTTTTACCTCCAGAAGGGCCCTCGTCAACAGGGTTGAAAGACGTTTGGTGGTGCAGCTTCTGGAACCAGCTATGAATCTAGGTTTGTATGGTGATTTATGCATTTTGGGAGTCCAGTATACTTTTGGCATATCGTTATGATTGGTTGGAAGACAAATATCTCTTTATCTGAGAAATGTTTTGTGATTGTTAAATAAATCTTCCAGAGTAAATGCAGTCTGAGAGTAAGTAAACGTATTTGATGATGATATGTTAAAACTAAATTCTTTAACCAGCATCTGGTAATAGTAATATTTATATATGAGTATTATATTATTTGGAGCTTTGTCTGCTGGGACTATGGCGAATTTACCCTGGAAATTTCTTAGAACTTCTTGCGAATTGAGGTTTCTCAGTACTTGTTTTGCCTGGGGAAGGGTACTGCTGTCAATATGGCGGATTGTTTCAACGGTCTTGCTCTTGGTGAGGTTCAGCCAATCAGCGAGTACTGTAAGCTCAACTTTTTCTCTCTCAGACCAATCAATAACGTACTGTTCCAATGCAGACAGGGCTATCTTCTGGTCAGCCTTCAGATTTATTCTTCTCGGCTCTCTATATTTAGGTCCTTTCATCCGGAGTAATTTTAGGTCCTTATCAATCACTACATCAAGGATACCAGTCACAACATGTTCGCATGGTATATAGATAAAGTTCGGGGATTCACAATCACAACTATAGCTCCTGATGTGTATAAGTTCCAGTCAAACTCGTTGACAGCATTAGAGTAATTGAATATTTTGGTGGCTATTGATTTAGTATACTTTTATGAAATGGAAGGAGGTTCTGTGAACTTAAAATAGTTTGGTACAGCGTTGCGTACCTCCGGATCGTCCAGGATTCGAGGTAAATTGATAGTGTCCAGTCCTTTATCTAAGTAGTTGAGTTTCAAGAAAAACCGACCTTGGGATGTTTCGATTATGTTCACTGGACAATACAACCGAAAATACGCTATTTCGTGACATACTTTAGTGATTTTGGGTGGCATTCTATTTCCTGAAGACGCAGATTGTTGTATATCTCTGGCTATATGATTTAAAGCGCTCGGAGGTAACGCATACAGAACTGTACGTAAGCTATGTATACTATTGTGTGTGTTAGTTAAACCCACTAAATAATTTAAAGTGATATGATCGTGAATCATCGGACTGTTAAAGTTTCTCCAACCATGGTTGCGATGTCTCCGTTGGTGGGGTTTAAATAGCTGGGTAATATTGGATATATTTAAACGGCGATTTGTAACATTGCCGAACCAACTGACATTATCATTTAAACCATACGGTAAAACTGACCCAAATTCTGGCATTCAGAATTGTTCCCGCTCTCGGATTTTTCTCTCAAATCCTTGGTAGATCGATAGACGACGTCTATGATCTGAATACTAAAGTTATCCCAGCCGTGGTCGGGTCCAGAAAAATCCATACCTATAGGCAATTGCTTTCTCCTAACAGATTTTCTACGACCATTCATCCTAAGGTGGAGTCTTTAGATGGTCTCGCCAACATACTGCTGATCACATTTCTAAAAGGAAACTAAATATATACAGTTTGTAGTAGAACAACTAAGATCAACATACGAGTTTACAGAATATGAGTTACTAGTTAACGCGAAACTAAATGAAGCTGAAGTATTGAAGAATGGACACGTGAGATATCCACGGTGTCCACACTTAGAAATCTTGAAATGTAGAATTCGGTGCTAAACAATCATCAAGCGCAATATTACAAGTTTTGATGTCGTGACCTTGCTTTGCTGTTAGAAATATATCTTCATTTGGATTGAAAAAAGTCTTAGTGCATTTCGAACTCGATTCGGCCGAGGAACCTGCACTAAGGTTCCTCGGATCTGTCTTACAATTTTTTTTCTATTATTTTCTTCATCATGAGTTAATGATGTGCAGGGGCCCGGCCTCGGGGACAACTTGTCCACCAGCAGAATCCAGGCAAAACCCTGGCATATTGCTGAAAGACTGCACACAATTGCTCACTACATGTTTAAACTTATATCATAGAACTTATAGATATTAAACATAAAAAAAGTGTCGATTTCGATCGCCATTTAATTCGTACTTTTTCAGGTTGTTCTTATAATAAGCATTTTTCTTAGCTCACTGAGTAAATTTATCAAAACCGAGGGATCTCTATACATATCCTGATATATTATGTCCATCTTGAATCTATTTACATGTCCCTAGGATTTAGATTTCATTGTCAAATTTTAAATGGCGGACGTGTGAGATGATTCCGAAAATCACACTTTTTCATGTTTCTTGTATAGCTCAAGGCATTATTCTTAGCACAATATGCAAATTTTATGATCAATTTGAAAATGGCGACTATAAGGGGTCATCTTAAAATCATACTTCTTCGTGTTGTTCGTGTTGTTCGTGTAGTTCAAGGCATTATTCCTAGCTTGTTGTGCCAACTGATCAAAACCGAGAGATATCTAACAATAGCCTAACATCTTACGCACAATTTGAATCTATTTACATATCCCTAAGATCAAGATTTAATGATCAAATTCAAATTTGCGGCCATATGGGGTCATCTGAAAATCATAATCGTTCATGTTGCTCGTACAGTTAAAGGCATTATTCCTAGCTCGTTGCGCGAATTGATCAAAACTGAGAGATCTCGTTAGCTAACATATTACGTCCATCTCTAATATCAAAAGATTAAATTCAAAATGGCGGCTATATGAGGTCATCTTAACACCATACTTTTTTCATGTTGCTCTTACAGTTCAGGGCAGTATATTTAGGGTGCAGTCTATAGAAGAGCCAGAGCATCTGAAATTAAACAGTAGGCTGGTTCATTATATGCTAAACAGCAACCGTGTTTTGAAAGAACCCCCATAGAACTATATATTTTCTGAAAGAGTAGGCTCTTGCCATGAAGCTGAGACAGATGTAAGCATAGATGACCGAAATCGGGGTCCCCATAACCCCTACTGAACATGCCCCAAACTTCAGGAAAATCCTCTAAATTTGGTCCAAAATAGGTCATATTCTCTCCCCATCACAGAAAAACCTTGACAATCGATTGTTATGAAACTCACCGACACTGTGCCCAGTGGAAGGATGAACAAAAATTAGCAAAGAAAATAGGGGGTCGACCAGCCCGTTTTCAAACTCATTTTCCCACTGCAAAGTATATCATGTGCTCGCAAGCTGAAAAAGGCCCCAATTTACAGCCACTCGTTCGCACTTCCATCTACATAGTGAAGCATGGGCCAATCTAACTGGCAAAACACCGTGTACTGATTTGAAGCAAATCAACCAGTCAACTGAATGATATTACAAATATTAATAAACAATAAGCCAATAAAAATTCTCATGGGGTCAAACCTGGTGGAATATTAATTTCAAAGATTTTGACCAAAAATCCGCAACTATGGACTACCCCCTTTAAGTGAAGGGTACTTTTTGTGAATTTATTTTTATCTACTCCCTACAATCTATGGGTCTGTACAAGTATAACGGTATATGACAGTCAATGGTTGAAAGTTATATTAAGATAAAACAGAGCCACACCTTTCCCCCTACCCCATTCATATTTTGACAGTTTTTGCGACGCCATATTGTCAGGCTAGACCGCTATGTCAAATTTGAATATATCTGACTGAAAATTTTGCATCCAGTACTAATATTGTTTACTATAATGCTAAACACAATTCAAAACAATGATATTCACACCCAACACAGGACTAGAATTATTTAACCAGCACAGGGGCTTGGGCTAGAAAGGGGGGGAGGGGATGGATAACTCTTAGCATGACAGGGGAATATCTGTTACATTGCGTGTAGTATTGCCAACTACAATGCTGGTTTTCTGGGGAGTGGGAGGGGGGGTGGGGGTAGGGCTGTTTTAATGGTCCCAGGAATTATTCTTTGACACTAAAAACTTTGGAAAAAGTCACGGAACAATTGAAACAACACTACCTCCCCCCCCCCCCCCCCTCCAAACACCAACATTGATGTTGGCAATACTACACACATTGTAACAGATATTTCCCGGTCATGCTAAGAGTTACCCCTCCCTCCCCCTTTCTTGCCCAAGCCCCTGTGCTGGTTTAATAATTTCAGTCCTGTGTTAGGTGTGAATAGCACTGTTTTGAATTGTGTTCAACTTGATAGTAAACAATATTAGTGCTGGATGGAAAATTTTGAGTCAGATATGCAAATTTAATGTTATATGAGAAAATGGCTGTTCTGTCATATAGGTGAAGGGTACTTTTTGTGGATTTATTTTTATCTACTCCCAACAATCTATGGGTCTGTACAAGTATAACGGTATATGACAGTCAATGGTTGAAAGTTATATTAAGATAAAACAGAGCCACACCTTTCCCCTACCCCATTCATATTTTGACAGTTTTTGCGACGCCATATTGTCAGGCTAGACCGCTATGTCAAATTTGAATATATCTGACTGAAAATTTTGCATCCAGTACTAATATTGTTTACTATTATGCTAAACACAATTCAAAACAATGATATTCACACCCAACACAGGACTAGAATTATTTAACCAGCACAGGGGCTTGGGCTAAAAATGGGGGGAGGGGTGGATAACTCTTAGCATGACAGGGGAATATCTGTTACATTGCGTGTAGTATTGCCAACTGCAATGCTGGTTTTCTGGGGAGTGGGAGGGGGTGGGAGGGTGTGGGGGGGGGGGGGGGGGGGTAGAGCTGTTTTAATGGTCCCAGGAATTATTCTTTGACACTAAAAACTTTTGAAAAAGTCCCGGGACAATTGAAACAAGCCTACCTCCCCCCCCTCCAAACACCAACATTGATGTTGGCAATTCTACACACATTGTAACAGATATTTCCCGGTCATGCTAAGAGTTACCCCTCCCTCCCCCTTTCTAGCCCAAGTCCCTGTGCTGGTTTAATAATTTCAGTCCTGTGTTAGGTGTGAATAGCACTGTTTTGAATTGTGTTCAACTTGATAGTAAACAATATTAGTGCTGGATGGAAAATTTTGAGTCAGATATGCAAATTTAATGTTACCTGAGAAAATGCCTGTTCTGTCATTTAAGTGAAGGGTACTTTTTGTGGATTTATTTTTATCTATTCACTTCAATTTATGGGTCTGTACAAGTATAATGGTATATGACAGTCAATGGTTGAAAGTCATATTAAGATAAAACAGAGCCACAACTTTCCCCCCACCCCATTCATATTTTGACAGTTTTTGCGACGCCATTTTGTCAGGCTGGACCGCTATGACAAATTTGAATATATTTGACTGAAAATTTTGCATTCAGTACTGATATTGTTTACTATTATGTTGAACACAATTCAAAACAATGATATTCACACCCAACACAGGACTGGAATTATGAAACCAGCACAGGAGCTTGGGCTAGAAGGGGGGGGAGGGGTGGATAGCTCTTAGCATGACAGGGGAATATCTGTTACATTGTGTATAGTATTGCCATCTCCAATGCTGGTTTTCTTCTGGGGAGTGGAGGGGGTGGGGGGGTGCTATTTTAATGGTCCTGTGAACTATTCTTTGGACACTAAAACTCTTTTGAAAAGTCCCGGGACAATTGAAACAACACGCCTCCGCCGCCCAAACACCAACATTGATGTTGGCAATTCTACACATCTTGTAACAGATATTTTCTGGCCATGCTAAGAGTTACCCCTCCCCCCTTTCTAGTCCAAGCCCCTGTGCTGGTTCAATAATTTCAGTCCTGTGTTGGGTGTGAATAGCATTGTTTTGAATTGTGTTCAACTTCATAGTAAACAATAGTAGTTCTGGATGGAAAATTCGAGTCAGATATGCAAATTTAATGTTACCTGAGAAAATGCCTGTTCTGTCATATAGGTTGCAGTCTATAGAAGAGCCAAGGCATCTGAAATTAAACAGTAGGCTGGTTTATTATATGCCAAACAGCAACCGTGTTTTGAGAGAACCCCCATAGAACTATATATTTTCTGAAAGAGTAGGCTCTTGCCATGAAGCTGAAACAGATGTAAGCATAGCTGACCGAAATCAGGGTCCCCATAACCCCTACTGAACATGCCCCAAACTTCAGGAAAATCCTCTAAATTTGGTCCAAAATAGGTCATATTCTCTCCCCATCACAGAAAAAACTTGACAATCGATTGTTATGAAACTCACCGACACTGTGCCCAGTGGAAGGATGAACAAAAGTTAGCAAAGAAAATAGGGGATCGACCAGCCCGTTTTCAAACTCATTTTCCCACTGCAAAGTATACCATGTGCTCGCAAGCTGAAAAAGGCCCCAATTTACAGCCACTCTTTCGCACTTCCATCTACATAGTGAAGCATGGGCCAATCTAACTGGCAAAATACCATGTACTGATTTGAAGCAAATCAACCAGTCAACTGAATGATATTACAAATATTAATAAACAATAAGCCAATAAAAATTCTCATGGGGTCAAACCTGGTGGAATATTAATTTCAAAGATTTTGAGGGGGACCAAAAATCCGCAACTATGGACTACCCCCTTAGCTCATTGGGCAATTTATCAAAACTAAGAGATATCTTTCTATAGCCAAATATCTTACGCATATTTTGAATCTAATCACAGATCAAGATTTGATCGTCAAATGCAAAATGGCAAAAAATATCCAAACACCTTGTGCTCACTTTGAATCGCTTAGTCTTCAGATTAAAAATGATGGTTAAATTAAAAATGGCGACCATAAGGAGCCATCCGGAAATTCGTGTTTTTTATGTTATACTGGTATAATTCAATCTATTGTGTTTATATAGGGATAAAAGTACAAATTTTTCAAAGCCAAGCCTGTACAAAAAATAGATCGATCTGTCTATTTATGGGCATAGTTTGACTAGTATTCATTTAATCATCAGCTAGAAAAATTATTGGGGAATTCAAGATTGCGGACATATGGAGTCATCAGAATCTCGTTCATCCTGGTAAATGTAATTCGTCAAATTTAAAGAGATCATTTTTAGCTTGAAGCAGACATTCCCAAGAAATGAGCTGCTTAACACTATAGCTGGTCATATTAGGTTCATTGCTGTGTCTATTTGCATAATCCTAGACAGACAACATTATGGTTACTATGCGTACCCCTACACTATGCCCGGATACTCATTCGTACAATTAGTACTGTGGATATTGATTTACAACCCATTTCTACCCATTATGGAACCTATTTGACCCCAAAATAACCGTAAATGCTCACAATCAGGGTGGTATTCCCTCCTACCTTGATCCCTACCACACAAGGAACTAATTTAGCATGGGTACCCATTTGTAACAAACAATGCCATCGGAACTTTTTCAAAGCGCCTTTATGTCTTTGGCCGGCCGTTTACTATCACTGGAACGACAAAACATTGACAGCTGAAACTTCGCGACTTCATTGCTTACAAAAGCTGATCATTTATCAGCTTATTTGCATAACCTTCCGACGGAACATCATGGGTGACGGTCTATAGGTTGTGACTGAAAACGTTGCGTTTTGTCATTTTTCTTCAAAATTGCTGCCTTTTGCTTCTGAAAGTTACCAGAATTATTTTACTTCACACAAGATAATTATTTCCTAATTTTTGCATTTTTTTACGGAGAAACTGCATAAATATATATAAAATTTTTAAAGCTTAAAAATCGAACAGAAAGTGAATTTTTAGAATATGACGTCACTGTGACGTCATCAAGACGGCCCGCTTAAATTGTTTTACACAGTCCGTTTGGGCTTGCCCCCAAGATATATGGTAAAACGTTTCAGCATCCTAGCCCAAGCTGTTCTTTGGAAATTGATATGCTAAACATGTTAAGCTGTACGTACCAGAGTCAGTTTATATAATGCGAATAAAACCGCGTTTTCATCTCTGGAATCTGTACGTATTTTCATATCATTTTCAAAATATATTCGACTATGATGTAGTTAATAAGCAACATATACCCAAGTGTATTACATTTTTAGAAATGCCGGTTGTTCTAGATTCGATTAGAATCTTGATTGAAGAATGACCAGTTTCGCCACCAGTGGTCAAAACTGACCAATGTGTCCGAACCCCCTCCCCCCCCCCCACCCACGCTAATTTGAGCTGGGCATCCACCCCTAGATGGATGCTATGGATGCCCGCTTCTAACAAAAACATATATCGGAGCTTTTTTAAAGCACATTTCCGCGGCCGGCCGACTAATACATGTGTGATTTGTATTATCGAACTTTATATGAGGGAAATCTCCCTATACTATTGTGTGGGTGATGATTGCTCCATTGTCCAACGCCTTTGGCATATCAAGTAAGTATGATATGTATGCATAAGTTAAACAACATACCGGCTAAGGTTATTGTAAACTTGTCCGGTAGTTGTCAACTGTTGAACCAGGGATATTATAAGGTCCAATCTGAACCAGGAAGAAGAGCCTTTTGTCCCATACCCGAAAAAGAATCTTTGTCGTATACATATATATTGAAAAGATCCAAACCTGTTTTCGTTTTTCAGGTTGAGGTGAATAAAATTGCGTGTGAATGGATATATACAGCCCTCAAACCCTTACCCACCAGCTTATGCTCAACAGTTTTGTACCGGTTTATGGAAATTGTTTTCCCCCATGCATGAGTAAATGATTTATTATATTATTTTCAATTGTGTCCCTATATAGATTGCCTTCAGTCGAATCGGTAAAAGTTTTGATTATTTAAGCAATGAATTGAATACTATACTATAACGTAATATGTGAGTGGGCAGAGCGTGGAACCAAATCGATGTCGACTAAAACAATCAGGCGAAAACTCGAAAACACAGAGTCGTGGATATCCGAAAGGAAAGACATGGCAGATATATATCTGTCATCTGCCATCTCAGTGACTTAATGAGAAGAATATAAACGGATAACTGTGATAAATACTACCCAGAGTGATAAAACATAAAAGATAACTATATATCAGTTTGAGCTTTATCTGGGGTTTCATGTGTATAGCAACCGATATCAGTCTAGCGCCATGTTTCATGTTATGTGCGCGCGTAGGAGAACTCCGCAGTAAACATAATCAACAAAACAACTTCCTGATAGACCCAGCAGAGCCGGAGCAAGAGAATAAAGACCCATTCTTCTAGTATCTAAAATGAAACTCACCTACACCAGAGCAACTGCAGGTAAAGGGGTGGGCCTCCCATTAAACCATATGTAAAATATAACTGTCGTGGGCTTCTATAGAGGACTATTCCGGTTAATTCAATAGTTAACCTGAAGCAAAAACTGGGTAACTCTGAAATTGTGTTCGCTGTTTCAGCTGGTTGACAGTTCATTGATAGAGGCAAGACGAGTCGAGCTGAAGGGTAGGGGAAATCAACAAATGTGAGTAACATACTAAAGTTTTAGTAGAGAAAGTCGGTAATAGTTTTGTTAAGCTGATCGGCCGGTACTGCTCTATCACTGTACAGGATCAGTCGGCCTCGAAGTCTGGTACCTCAGCTTGTTAACCCTACCTGGCCTGGTCGGGGGCACTTTCCGACAAAACAAAAACAAAAAATTCGAAAATTCTGATCGAAAAATCGTCCAAAAATGTGCTTTTTGAAAATGACGTCACAGTGACGTCATCATGGCGGGAGTTGTTTTACATTTTCTTGTAGAGCTTGACCGAAAGATATAGTGTGGTAAGTTTGAGCCCTCTAGCCTTAGCGATAGCGAAAATATATAGGGGGCACTTTCCGCCTCCTCCCCCCGGGCTGCGGTACACCCCAAATCGCCCTGGTCAGATAGCGTTAAAGGTGATGTTTGAAATGTTGTTCCTCTCTGGGTCGATCTACATGTAGCTAGCTATAGGAAGAATTATCTATGAAGTTACAGCTAAATTTGCATATCGTAGTACATGTTTGGACATAATTATAACGTTACGGTGTTTTTCTTTCGTGATTTTCATATTGATTATGTTACTAAATATTAGGTTCATGGGAACGGAATAACATTCACAGTCAGAAAAAAAGTTGATGGCCTGTCACCCTTTATTGGTGCTCAGACGTAGTCATCACCTTTAAAAGGTGATGAGTTTGAGCCATCACCTTGAAATGGTGACGACCATCACCCGTATTTTCCCTCATCTCCCTTGAAAGGTGATGACCTAAATTTACAACCACTGATGATCACTCTTCAGAGGTAATGGCCATCATTTTTAAAGGTGATCATGAAAAAAGGGTGATGACTCTAACTCATCATCTTTTCGGGGTGATAGTTATCACCTTTTCTCTGGCTGTGTAGCAATCAGGTAATCCTCATTTCCTTCAAAACGTAAGAAATGCTGGGTTTGTGGGCTATTGAGGATAAGTTTTTTTTATTAACACGGTGAGGTCCGCTCTATTCAACTCGAGGATATAAATATCTGACATAAATAATATACCAACAAACACTTTACACAACAGCGCCAGGAAAATGAGTTTGGGTAACGATAAAATGGTGATTGTGAAGTTATTGTGAATCTTTATAATGGCACAGTGTAGGCCGAATATGTTTCACAGGAAAGGTATTTGTAGGCTGAGGCGCAATATAGATACGTAGATGTATATTGTGACATACAGTACATGTGGTATTCTAACTTCACCGGGTACAATGTTGTAAAATATAAACTGGGTTGTCTCTATATTTTGTTCACTGATCATGTAATCTCCAATAATTCTTCATTGCTTGAATACTTCAACAAGAGGTAACATTTAGTTAGGTATTGTATCTGATACCGTTAAGATATTTACCAGATAATTGTTGCGCAGTTTGAGGCTCGTGGAATATTGTGAATATTACCAAAAATAACTTGATGCTGGTTCTATGTCAAGATGACGTGATGCCACAGTGAACAAATACCGGCATATACCAATATACGAGTTGTCAGAGCATTTCCATCATAGCTCTCTAGATTTGTATCTAATACCGCTTATGCCTGTGCTAGGGGACGTGTGGTCATATCATCCAAGTTGCCACATGAACAGGTACAATAAAAGCGCACCTGAGATATAACACATATCACGAATCGTTTGATTCTTGGTAGGTGCTTTAGAATAGGTTAACCAGAAGACTATACTGTGAAGTCATGTGACTCTGTCAGTATGTCGGCACCTCTTCCCACTACCCTTATATGCGTTGTAATATAGTCTCTGCAATTCACCAGCCCGTCCCTTCATTCCCCTGCTCAAGATTCAGACAGAAATTCAGACCACTGACACATATACGACGGTTTTGAAGAAAAAAATATTTACGTTCACCCGAAAATAACCGAACACTGGAACTAGGCTATTTTGATAGAAGGGTCTTTTGGAATACCAAGATCATCTACACAGACGAGGCTGAGTAACCGAGAGCGCATGCCAGATTCGGGACTTCTGCCTCGGCTAAACTGTATGCAGTAGCGGTATTGAAGTATATGACCAACGTCCGTCAGCTGGCGTTCGTGGAATGTCAATGGACCTGCGTTTCGTAGACTTTTTTAGGCTATACATAGCTGGCGAAGCCCTATGGAAAGAACATACTCCTACTGTTTCTTTTCATCCCGACTTTCGCTATTTAGTTCCTTTTCTCCTAATCGAACCTCTTTGGACTAGCTGATGGTGAAGGCTGATGGAATGAATATTTTCGTCCTCTCACTCCTCCTCCAGATTTTCCTTATTCGTTCCCTAACTTTCCAACAATTTACCAGGATAACTATGAAGTCGCGCTCTGGCTTCCCGAGAGTGAGAATTTTCATCCCTTGATCAAGTTAAAATGGAATTCTTTTTTCCCATATAACTGAAATCATTACTCTAGTCAGTATTTCGGTAAAAATATCAACGAGCTCTGACAGAAACGTTCATGTCAGCAGCGAGCGTCGTGATTGGTCAGCCTAGGTCGCACGCGCTCATGATTCCAGCACGTCATCCTGTATAGGATTTACGGACCATTATATGAGAAAATATCTTCTTTTAATTCGATCCATTCCAACTTCACAGGAGTGTGCCTGCTCATGTCCCTGTTCCGAGTCATCACATCTAAACCTGGTTGAATGGTCTTTGAACACATGTACATGTAACCCCTCGCCCACTTTTCATCCTTGTTCAGGTGATGAGTTACCATTAGACATGCCATAGCATATTCATCTTCAAAAATATATCTTTCCATACCGGACAATTCCGGACTCATATCCTCGAATACGGGCTGTCATTTGATGTAACAGTGAATAATTCTCTGCGGACTAAGTTCTATTACATACGAGTCCTCGTAATACATTAATATATGTTTTTCGCTGCCAGTGGGTCGGCGAATGTCATTGCAAATGTGTGGTGGGTTCGGTGTACGTATGCACTGTGCAGGGTATGTGCACATGTACATTATGTAGTGCCTATATAGGGGACGAGCATATTCATCTGATCTCATTCATAGTAAGGAATCACAAAAACGAGCAGAGGCGTGGTAAGCCATATAGATAGTTAATAAAGCATATCGTATAAATCATGATGAAGCAGCAAAGCTGAAGAAGAACCGTATGATATGGAAAATGACAGGTCATAGTTGGGATTATGTTTCGGTGAATGCCTGGAATAGACTTTGAAAAGGGGATACTAACACTTCTAAAAGTTAATTCAACCCCTTTGTGAGAATCTTAGTATTGACGATGAGTTTATGTCAGAGTTCAGGACATGAAGTTCAGGCCTGCTTACTGAATGACATAGCCAACATAGCGAGTCTGTTATACATATAGCTCAGAACCTGCTCGAGCAGGACAAAGCCTCCAGGGTTATCTGTTTGAATTTGTAAGTATGTTTCTCTTTAATCAACCCTATTCAGAAGTATCAAATTTCGTTATTGGTTGATATCTACAATACAATCGTCTAGTCCGTCATTCAATATTCAGCCGTCCATTAAAGAATTTCCGCCCCCACAACCCAAAGACATCATTCAAACAATAGCATTAGCACCAATTTAAAAGAATAAATCATAGTATACATAAAACTAGGACAATTTCCTGCAAGATAGAAGCGGTCAACAGTTTTCAATGATGCCAGCAAGAAATCATGATGTTCCGAAAATATCAAATCTGTATCGCTGATCAGTATTCTTAATCCCTATGATTTTCGTTGTAAAGTTGTATCTAGAATATGATGTATCTCAGTCAAGCTTTGATTGTGACTGTTCATATGAACACTGAGGATCTTGGAATACATAGGTTCATACGACACCTAGCCCCGGGTTAAGCGGAATTAGACACAAGTTACGAAACGTATCGCCATAGATCTTGCACGCTAGGCTCGTATTTTGCTATCAGCATGCGATATGTATCGCTAAATTTGAGAAACTTGGAGTGGAGGCGCTTGATGATATAGCTCTGTTTTATAAGTTTCAGCAATAATGTTTTGTGACGTTGATTAAAATCGTCAAATATAACACAGGATCTAGCAAATGCTACTAGGCGAGATATGCATACGCCTTATACAGGTCACTCTATCGCCGACGTAAACTGATGAAGACGCGATCCATTCACCTTATGGCCAATTAGTCATCGATATTTAACCAGGACTTTTGAATATCAAGGGTTGGGAAATATGTATTAGTGGTGTTGAAATCACAGCTTATCAACTGACACATTTTTAATTTTGTGTGGCTGATTTCAATCAATAATACATGCAGTAATATAACCAAAGATATTTAAAGCTTCTCCATATTATTGTTTCTAAGGTAGCATGTGGAGTGCCCCCTAGAATGCCCAATGTTATTGTTTCTAAGGTAGCATGTGGAGTGCACCCTAGAATGCCCAATGTTATTGTTTCTAAGGTAGCATGTGGAGTGCACCCTAGAATGCCCAATGTTATTGTTTCTAAGGTAGCATGTGGAGTGCCCCCTAGAATGCCCATGTTATTGTTTCTAAGGTAGCATGTGGAGTGCCCCCTAGAATGCCCATGTTATTGTTTCTAAGGTAGCATGTGGAGTGCCCCCTAGAATGCCCATGTTATTGTTTCTAAGGTAGCATGTGGAGTGCCCCCTAGAATGCCCATGTTATTTCTTCGATTCCGTAATTCATACGGAAATAATTTATATATTAAACAACATCAACAAAATCTATGATTTTTTGGATGTACAAGACTGTTTTAGTGGGCTTTACTATCGATTTTTTTCGTGTGAAAGGTAGCGAAACCCATGAAGGAAATCAATGTATTATTGTAGAGAATGTGCCACAATAGTTGGTGCATTGCTATAACGATATAGTCCTGGCAAATCAGTCCTGAGTTCTTTCAGCGATTTGTTGATTTGTTTCTTCTTGTCGACTGAAATGTCTTGTCTAAAGTGTGGTATGAGGTTTAAGCTCACCGTCTTGTGCGATGAAGGTTTAGAGTCAGCTGTAAATATACATGAGAGATAAAAATGGAGTAGTTTGATTCAATATGTGTATCGTAATACCTTTCGGATAATCTAATCTAAACAAAAATGCCAGTGTTACTCTTTTCAGGAAGGAGTGCAGGAAGAATATACCTTTTTTGCGTTTGTATGCAACAGTAGTGGAGAAAGCTGATCTGCCTGCTCATTGGCCTGTGACCTTGGCATATCATTGAAACACGTGACCGGAAGTGACTTTTGCCCCTACGCATGAGCACAACAAACACCGGAATGTACCAGGGTCAAATATTACTTCCGGTCATGAGATTTCAAGGTATGCAAAGGTCAGAGGTCAACGGGCATGGCGACCCCTTTCTGTATGTCGGAAAAAGTCAAAGTTTATCCGGGGATAAACGAATCTGAACAAGTCTAAACATGCCGGGGATAATTGTATCGGGCACCCTTAGGCGGGATTTCTTATTGCGCACATACAGTTCACAGACCATGTTAAGATTGGTTAACTTCTAAGGCAGGGTGGTGTTCCTCAATACCTCAGGACACGCCCACTAACTCGGTACCGATTGATGCAGTAGGGGTGAGTCTTTTATTGCTGAGTGACTAGAGCAATCGGAAGGGGGACGCATGAGGGTTTCACTCAACGAGACTCCCGGACACAGGCATGCGCCACAGGGTATGGTTAATAGGGGATTAAATATGTGCGTGCGCAACCAGAAGTGGAACGCTTTACCGAGAACGAGAGGGATGAGAGATATTGGGGTTCCACCCAACGAGACTCCTGGGCTCAAGCATGCGCCATAGGGTATGGTGGGTAGAGGACTAGAGGTGCGCATCCGCCTCCCGGAAGTGGAACACTCTACCGAGAACGAGAGAGGTGACAGTCATTGGGGTTTCACCCAACGACACAACTGGGTATAAGCATGTGCCATATGTTATGGTGGGTAGGATATTAGAATTGCGCATGCGCAACCGGAATGGGAACGAAAGGATGAGAGACATGGGTTACACCAAGCGACGCTCCTGGACCCAGGTATGCGCCATAGGATTCCCCTAGGACGAGCGGTAGTGGCCAATAAATACAGCCGACTTTTGAGGTCTGTACTAACTTTTTGAGTTCACGAAACTACGTCACTCAGCTTGTACGGATCCCATTGAAACCAATGAGTGTATCTACTTGATGGAGCAAGTGAAGTCTGGCAAGTACTGACATGTAAGGACATTGCCGAAAACAAAAACGAAATATGCACAGTGGGCGATCCAGATTACCGTTCTACAGGATCCCAGTAGCGCCTGAAGAGGGAGATTTCACTAACTACCCTGAAGAACCACCAACCCTGAAGAAGGTATTACCGGAATAGGATGATATCAGTGCTATGCACCGACAGAATTGATCCATCATCTGTTGCAGTTTTCACGTTCCGGTTATTCAACAACACCAGTCTGGCCCACTACGCCTATAGCATTTTCAACGATTTTCAAGTCATGGCCTTACGGATGAATCTAATTTTCGACTATCTTTTGGGGTATAATGAGACGGACCAGCTCAATAACAATACGAGAAGGTGTATGCCCAGTCGTTCATCATGAATCGTGTGTCGCTGGAGATGACTCCCAGCCCCAGGGATCCCTCTATCCCAAGTTAAAGCCTATAGTTGAAAACCAAAGACATATATGCCCGACATCTGGCCTGGTGTCATTTTCAACGTAATAGGGAGGAGTAGATGCCTACTGACTATCGAATTTAGTCGAAATGAGTGCCGTTGCGAAATACAACAACGACAACTGGTTGATATTAACGTGCATTGGTAGGGAAGTATACGTGGATAGTGACCATCCGGAAGAAACGCGGGAAAATCTCATCAAGGCGTTCGAGCAGATGTTCTAGCAGAAGCGGTATGCAAACATACCCAATGCGGCTCCGCTAGTTTGGGTAGGATGTAAAATAGAGGATATAATAAAATGATTGACACGCAATCCTTCTTGATTTTTTTCTCTCTGTCTCTTTCTCTATACCGATGGAAGGGTGCCATATGCACCCAGTTTGCGCGTAAAGCCCCTCACAGCACGGGAATTGGCTCATGTAAGCACGCTATACCTTCACAGAGAGATGCGATACATACAGAAATTATAAAAGTGGAGGGGGGGGGGGGGGGGGGTGTTGTTGCGGGCTCCAGAGTTAGTTGTGCATCATGTCGGCTCGAGTACGAAATTATGCACCTACGCTCCGAGTACCAAGAAAAGCCCATCTCCAGTTGATCAAAACCATCGTGTGCGGCGCGGAAACAGGCCTTTTTTTGCTGTCTGTGTGAGATCGGGTAACGTCTAAAAAGGCAACGTACCTCTATCGCCGGGGCAGAAGACCAAGTTGCAGCAGAATAAATCAGATATCCGGACATTGGTACAAAAGCGAATCCCTCAAGGACAGAAGGAAAAGATCTTACAGAAAGACGAATTTCTTTGTCCCATCTTAGCGCTTTGGCTGTCCCCGTGCGAGACCCCGTGCCGGCTCCTTACCCGATTTCGCCTACTTTGACAACTCTCGATGAGGAGATGCGCCAGATATTTACAAAGGCAGGATTTAAAAAAGCATACCTGAGATACAACACATATCACGAATCGTTAGATTCTTGGTATGTGCTTTAGAATAGGTTTACCGGAAGACTATACTGTGAAGTCATGTGGATCTCTCAGTATGTCGGCACCTCTTCCCACTTCCCTTATATGTGTTGTAATTTTTACCTGTATATGGCGAGATTTTGCTGGTGGACGTTTCGTCCCCGAGGCCCGCCCCCTGTACAGACCTTTTGGTCTTTGATATATGTTGGCATTTGTGGGAAGTTGATGCTGGGTCGACATCGGGCCTTACAGACTAGTCTTTTGTGTTAAGTGCCGACATTTTCATCTGACGACGATACAGCTCACCAATCCCCAGTGTACGAGTTGTCAGAGCATTTCCATCATAGCTCTAGATTTGTATCTAATACCGCTTGTGCCGGTGCTAGGGGCCGTGTGGTCATATCATCCAAGTTGCCACATGAACAGGTACAATAAAAGCCTACCTGAGATACAACACATGTCACAAATCGTTAGATTCTTGGTATGTGCTTTAGAATAGGTTAACCGGAAGACTATACTGTGAAGTCATGTGGCTCTGTCAGTATGTCGGCACCTCTTCCCACTTCCCTTATGTGTTGTTATTAAGAAAGCTTGAGAAAGTGCAACTGTGTACGTTACGTGGGATAATTCATGATAAACATCAGACCACCACTCATATCGGTTTCACAGCAGCCGTTACCAGGATCAGCTGAAGCCTTGCAGTGAGTACCCGCCACATTCCAGCTAAGAAGAGGGGCTTATTGCTGGAGCGGTTTGAAAACAATCCCAACATGATAAAGGGAAGCTCTTTCAGTTTCACTCTCTCCCTTGTTCTATCGACAGCCAAGAGAGCATAGGGGTGAAGGCTGCGATCGCTGGATTTCAAAGAAGGTGAGATTTCTTGGCGAACCATCGATCGTTGGATCTCATTCATCTGCGTGCGGACTTATTCATGTGGGTCCGCTACTGTCTTCAATGGGGTAGCTGTCAAATTCCGGCTGGTGCGGGTAGCACCCGCCTTTGCGTTGATGGTCATCGGCGCAGCATCCGACTACAGGATCGTAATTGAAGGGACAGCCCTCTATTTCCGCTATCTAATTCCGCCTATGTTGGGATGTACTTAAATTTCTTGGAGACTTCCTGTAAAAAGGCCAACGTTAGGTTTCCCTGTAGACACCGCCTTAAACTTAGAACCTATTCATATTTCATATATCAAAATAATTCTATGTATCCCAGGAATATTTTCAGACCAATACATTGAACTTTCCGAAACAAATTTGAGTAACTGACCTGCAACAACAACAACACGGACATGTGGGCGTGACGGCTGAGGTATCCACTACGCAAATGAGATGTTTACATTCACTATGACTTTCTCAAGTGACTCAACGATCTTCCAAAAAAGTGGAAATCGTATGACCAACGCCAGCTCGATTTTTGTATCACCTGTCATCTGTCACTGTGACAAAAATGGGGCCTAAATGATAACCTCGTTCCCATGTGCATGACCTCATCACCAATTCTCCACTAAATTTCATGTTTTTCTTCTAAATTCATGTATTCTGATTTTCTATCAATCTTCATGATGAATCTATATCAATACAATCTAATAAAATGGCATTTTAAATTTTACAATGAAGTTCTGGGGGAAATTCCCGTCTGTGACCTCTACAACATTGAGATTCTCCTTAGTTTTTTGTAAGAAACTGTGCAGACCAACCTTAAGCCGGTGCTAGGGGCCGTGTAGCTACGCAATAGTTTCCACATTGACAGCTGCATTAAGAGCGCTGCTGATATACTATGGCTACGTTTGAGAATCCTCCGTATTCTAGGGTCTGAATGTGATGTGCCGAGAGAAGCTTTCATGTGGAGTCATATGGTTGATTTTTAGTCATCAGACGTCAGCCTTTTCCTCCTCTCACATGTCACTCCAATTTAAATTTGGGCATATCGAAGCCTTGAAGAATCCCCTTTCCCCAGCTCAGTATCCATACGAAGGATTCATTCCAATGTCTCTTCCGTCCCGGCCAAGAATCGAATTACCAAGCAATGAAATGTATTCACCACCGGTTTCAAGGGGTTTCGACTGGGACAAACCTTTGACTTCAAGCAGAACAATTACATCCGAATTTACCAGAACAGATTTGCGGCAACGGGTGATATCGACCAGGACATCAGACGACCGACTTTGGACAATTGTATACGTTGTTCTGTTTGGACATAACTCCTACCTTAAGACAGTGAGCATCAGCTGAACCTCCTCAAGAAAGACAACTTGCGGTTGAAAATCCACTTTCAGACACCCTTGCCGAGCGCCATCAATGTGATTTGCTACGCCGACGTCATTCAAGTGGACAATAGCCGAAACGTCCAGAGCCTTTACGTTTGACTCGTTGTCAAAAAGACATCATCGCTGAGTGGTAACGCAACGACCATCTCTAAGTTAGTGTTAAACCTCTAATCAGATAACTCGTTCACATGGGTGAGTCGGTGTCCTTGCACAGCATGCCTAACATCTGAAATATCATATATATGTATACTTGTCTTTGTTAGAGTGAAGATGAGTTTTCAATCCAATATACATACAACTTGTGTGTATTACTCATTGTAATTTTATATTCGTGTTATATATTTGTTGTCACAGGACTCACCTGACAGTCACCTGCGTAATGTCCCGGACTTATCTGTCAACTTTCAATAAGTAAAATAAACACATTAATTGAAGTGACGGACTGGAAATCACCAAATTCGCTCTTCTTTTGGAAGCAACTACAAAAATACTATTAGTTATACGTCGCCCTTCCGGGGTAATACGGGATGAGATTTGGTTTCTCTCGCCATATTTTTCCGAGGCGCAGCCGAGGAAAAATATGACGAGAGAAACCAAATCGAATCCCGTATTACCCGGGAAGGGCGATGTATAACGAATTTATCATATCTCAGAGCATTAAGAATCACTTTGGACTTCAAGGCCGACATAATGGAACGGACTTCGATCGGACTTGCACTGGTTTCAGAACGATCCACAGCATGCACCGGAAAAAATGAACACAAAGACAAATGTATCATTTTTACAATCCTCATCTTTAAAACGTACTAAGGGAGGAGCAAAGATAACGATAACATATACTGTAATCCGTGAACAATGAACCCGGTTTCCGTGTGAAATACCGGTGGGCTTCGGTGATAAAGAATGAACAATCTAACTTCAAATTCAGCTTCATCTCTTATGTTCTATTCTGAAAATCAGAAACGTATAAAATACTGGAACATTAAGCTTAATCTCAATTTCATATTTAATATTTAATAGCCATCGACGAGTATAATATCTAGATTATATACCTTTTGTTAATAAATACATCGAAAGACCCGTTCCGGATTCACATCTGTTGCGTGGATATGTAAGTTTCAAATACACGTGTGAACTGTTACATTTCCATTCTGTCTATAATTCAACACCGTGTCACTCGACAGTGTCACTTGTGTCATGTTTCCATAACATCACACAGGAGAAGGACCAACATGAACTGACTTAAATTTACAGTTCGAGAGAAAAATCGGAAAAATCAAACTGTCCTGCACAATTTGGCAGAAGTATAGGTATTTGCTTCATTTTCGCACGATGATGTTGATTGCATTTATTGTGCAGTTATTGAACATTGGCGCTGAGGGATTTGCGGCGACCAGGATAGCTGTGGGAATGTCACACGATGTGGGCGGGACAGCGGTGCTGTCGAATTCACAAAACAGCTGATTAAGATCAAAATCAAAGTCGTCGGCATGGCCTTCTGCTCGTACATCCTGGGTGTGTAACACGGCCGACGTGGCATCATTTGACGTGGGTGCAGGGTACTGAGAAGATGATGTCACAGTTTCTGCAGGATGGGGTTTGACAAGAACATTTACTGGAAGTGTATGCGTACCGGTATTCGTCTTTCGGGTTGAACCCATCGTGTCAGGAAAGGCTACTGACGCAACCGTGTGGCCCATTTGCAGTTTCTCGCCATCACTTACTCGCTGGTAAACCGACAGCGACGAGACAGATCTGTGACCTGTGACAGCCATTATTTGAGATGCTGAATAGTTGTTTCTACCAAGGATGGTGATGCCGGTTGCTCGTATACTGTGGTTAGTGTATGGTTCAGAAAGTTTCAGACGAGTGCCCAGGTTGGTCATGAAGGCTGCCAAGCGGTGTTTCCCAATAGGTTTGTTATAATACCAAACTTTATCGTCGTCGAGGAAACTATCAACCGGGTACTGCCACAAGCGATCACATTTCGGATGGAGTTTGGAGATATAACTTTCGAATGAAGCAACAGGACAGAACGGGGAACCTTCTTCTTCAGGCATGAATCCGGTAACACCCTCTTTTTGCTGGGCCCGGCGATTTTTTGTGAGTTCATCCTCCTTTTTTTCACATACCTCTGCCCAGTTTTCGGGTCCCGCTTGATGATGAATGTGTTTTTTGTCATCTTTTCCATATTCTCCACTCCCCTTCTAAAGAAGAACAGACGTACATCGAACTGAACTTTATTTGCAAGCCCAGTTGGGGTTTTTGGGGACATGAGAACAGACTTGTAGAGTTTACAACGATCGGACTCGTTTATGGGCTCATAATGATCGGTGTCGCCTTTTCCAGATGCCTTCAACTCTGCAAGTGCGGTTTTGAAGCACTCGTTGGCTTCATTAAACTCCGAATTTCTAATCAAATCAAAAGTTTTCAAATACGGTGGGGCCTTCAGGTAACGATTCAGAGAATGTCGAAAGTTTTCGAGAGTGGATGTTTTGTACAATTCTCCGTCTTGTTTTCGGGCATCCAAATAAAAATGACTGAGTACCTCTGCTAACCTCTCGGCCGAGAATCCTTCGAATTCTTCACTCTGTCCCTTCTCTTTCAGGTAATACTTCAAAGTTCTGGCGGACGCTTTGTTCGATTTTTTTGTGTTGCTGGGAATAATATTAGCCCGCTTTTCAACAACTTCATCGTCCGTGTGAGACGCGAAACGTTTGCCTGATTCAGCCATTTTGTTTAGCAGACGATGGAATCTAGTGAACACCTGTTCGTTGCCCTTGGCGACGGGGGTATACGATATATATTCGACCAGCAAGTTGACAGTACAGCATCACACATGAGGTCTGTCAGCCAATCAAAAGTCTACATGCTTCTCTGAGATATGATAAAGACTGATATACATGATGTATGATTTTAATTTGAAACGGCGGATTCTAACTGTGGAGCTGGGAAAATGGACGAGATCTCATGAATTTAATGGCCTCGTTATGAACATGTGGACTGTCTATCCTCGTGTGTTGATTCTCAATTAGACAGAAAAAGATGTTTGGTCTAAGAGCAGTGAGAGTTGTAAAAATACCCCTGAGCAAACGCCAACATCAGTGATTATGTATTCTGAACAACAGAGATAAGCAAAGCCCACTGATCATAATGTCATCATTAATCTCCTCCACTCTGACTGGCCTATATTATTCCATTATAGCTCTCCAGGGCCACGAAAAATCTCGTTCTACTGCTAAAATCGTAAACATGCATTCAACAAGGGTAAGGTTGTTATGCTTTTAACAAGGGTAAGCTTGTTCTGGCCGCGAATGTGCAACTTTGCCACGCTCGCGATACATTATATCCGAGTCGGTAGTATTCTGCCTGTCTGATTATTCGACAATAATATACGAAACATCACGTCTATTGATAACTGGTAAAATGCCTGGTGAAATCCCTGTAGAAAAATTGTAGAGATTTTCTCTCTGTATTGACGGCATAGGTTCTCAGGAACAGAGCATTTGACAGTGTCAAAGTTTGGTCCAGCGAAGTCTCCAGACAAATGTTACGTCATTGTCTCTAGACATAATTCTGCTCTGTTCATGGACTGGTTATACTTTTTTTTCATTGCATTACGGAGACGGGTCAGGGCTACCATCTTTATTTCATATCCAGTTCAAATATTGACATAAACAATAGAGGCACTGGATGAAACGGAAGTACCAGTGGATATTAATAGTTTAGCTGGGTCAGAAATGTGTGAAATGGCTAAACAGGAAGTGAGAATCAAGACCATTGATTGACTACATGGAATTGTGCAAGTTCCCCATTAGCCATATGTGTCGGCTGTATATATAGCTGTTAGGCACCTACTGTGGATGTCAATGGGAAATGTATCAGGTTTGTTTCTGACATCTGTCAATGACTGAGAGTGGAAACGAAACAACCATAACACTAAAGTCAAGAATATGTTAAACTTAAATACATCCTCCACAGGATATGAAGGACAGATATATCGGCATCGGATGGTTAAGAAAAGAACACTGTGTACCGTATCTAATTAGCATGATAATACACGACATATTTTCTTCTCTCGGCCTATTATTATGGTTGTTAGTCGAGAGTGAACTTCCATCATTAACCTTTGACTCTAAGAATGACAAAAGTGGGTCGACTGTTCATTGCTACGCAATAAAGAATATGTTCAGTATTGGTTTTGATCTTGTCCATGACAATGTATTTCTTAGGCAAGCTGCCGTCGCATTTATTACGGCTCTCACTTGTAGCCGGTGTCTTATAGACAAGTGACCAATGTCGATTCCCTTCAAATTCGTGTTAATTCTGTTGCACCTCTCCGTGGAAATGATCAGGTAATGAAGTACTTAAATCATTCTGCACTGCAGATCCGAGCATGTACCGCGACGTAAAATTTTACCAAAGCTATCCTTTCAAAGACTGAGTGTATGACTTTATGATTGTTTTTCCGAGCTGCGATCAAATGGCGCAAAATCAATTCCACAACTATAAAACAATGTTTAGTCCTACACGTGTTTTCCTCCTCCAGAAGTCGATTTCAATTCTTTAATATTTTACTGGTGCTGCTCCATAACCCTGAGAATAAGAGGATTCCATATAGCTTGATCATGGTATAACAATCTTCACGCAAGAGAAGGAAAATGCATGTATTGTCCTTCTCGAGAGTGAGAGTTTTCATGTCTTTATCAAGTTGTTCTGGGATTCTGTTTCAGTATTTTAGTAAACATGTCAACGTTGCTGGAGCGACGCATGCCTGCAGCTTGTGTGACGCCTCCTGAGTGATTAGCCTGCGTTGTACGCGCTCATCCCACATGCGTATGGTGATCCAACCCCATTATCTCGCATATCGGAAATGCATTATCGTTTCAGCTGGAGGTCTTACACCAGGGCCTTGTCGATAAAGTCTTCGGAGGAAACTGGATGCTTTTTGCTTTCTTTAGTAAGTCTTAATATTTAGTTTGATTAACTTAAGACATGAATATCGGCCCACAGGTAAAACCGCCCAGAATATTTAATATGACTGTAATCAGAAGAGATCTGATCTGACCCTTACTGAAAGTAAATTTGGTACACGTATTTGGTACTGATGTTGGATATTAAATGGTCTAGATGTAGATTTATTCTGTCGTTACAGATATTTGTTACAAAAAGCGGACATAGCTATATAGATATTTATTATAAACTTTACTTTGGCTGGAAAATATTGTGATTTTGGGTGTGATGATGTATAAGTCACAATTTTATTAAGCATATTCGACCTTTTTACCTCCATTTTAGAGAAGCAGTAATCCAGCCATTCGGGCCGATAACGAAGCTATAAATATTAATGAACTTTATGCTATACAGATGCATATAATAGCTGCAACTTCGATATGTTATCAAATATACAATCTGTACTGAGCTCAGAGGAATGTAATCTGTGGATAAATGGTATAGGCCATGTTTTGTATTTTATATGGTGAACAATAGCTCAGCCTCTTTTTTATTATACGTTCTTGAGAATATTGAATAGCACATTTGGAGGAAGACCAGATCGGTATAAGTCTTCGACAAAAGAAAGAATAAATGGTGAATTAAATTGGTGCATTTCGCCCAGTATGGCACGATTCAGAATTGGGGTTGACATAAATAAGGATGTAAAGGCTGTATGATATTGCATTGTACATGATGTACCATAGTCAGTGTCCATTAAACGTGTCCCCCTTCTAGATACACTGAATTTGTGTTCCTGCCGAGATCCTAGTTTCCAGGTCACAGATCACCTTGATGTTTATATTGAAAATTTGTATACATTTCGCATCTGCTTCTCATATCGTGACCGGTTAATGGTTATTATTTCCTGCTTATTACTTCAGATCTTCTTATTCATCTCGTTGAATAGGAATTCATTTCAATCGCATGTAGTGAGGTTAGCTAAGTAGCGACATTATCGGACGGCAACGATTTGTTTAACAAAACTCCTGAGACACTCGACAAATTTTTCCATCACAATTTTACATTTTTCGACGTAAACTGGTCCACGTTTATTGCAAGATATCGCAAAATTTCATTGGCCAAAAAATAACAAAACATCAATCACAACCACAAAACGTTGTTATAGAAACTAATTCAGGACATCTAAGACGGGTATGGGTACATTTGCACACGGTCACCTATGATGTATTAGTTGGGTTTGAAACGCATGTGCACACGTCCTTCATTCAGGCAGTTACTGCGTTGAGGCGGCGGTCCATTAGTACAGTTTTGTATTTCAGTTCCAGAATCAGGCTAGACTTTTAGATGACTTTGTCCCGACTGAAATTTATTCATAGTGAGATTCCATATCTCTGCATGTACCCTTAGTCTGAGAAGTCCGTAGTTCAATTCCGTTCCCAGCTCCGACTTTTGCAGGTAACCCTGCACTAGGCAATCTTCGACCTTGCTAGATTGTACGGGATCCGCTATACCGGGTACTTCAGCACTAATTTTATGCTCCCGGACTTTAATTGTCATGTACCGACCCGAGATACTGTTCTTGATGCATACCCGCTCCATTTCACCTTTCTCCTGGTTAAAATACGGATCGCTGCTATACGCAGGCCCGCTTATGTAATGACTCTCCGCAAGAAATTAGTCCTGTTCCGTTCCCATAACGGCCTTATGAATGGTTCTAAAATGCACTCGGTCATCATAACCCCGTTTATTAGTGAGGATCCAATATAACCGAAGCTATAATCAGCCCTATATTCAGTCTTAGTTTCCTGATTCTGAAGTCTGTAGTCCGTCTCCATTTTAAGATTCTGTGTTTTTAGATGTACCTCACCAACTATGTCCCCAACAAATTAACAGGGTTCCGTTACCGGGGCTCCCACTGCAGGTAATGTTTATACCACGGCCAGCGTATCTCATTGGCCATATTTGTACGTCCGGTGTGTTCCATTGGTCTCTTTTGGTACACACCCGTTTTTCTCAAGCCCTGGTTGGCTCTTTTAGCAAGCCCTCATTGGTTTAGCGCCTCTGATAGGCGATCGTTTTTGATTTTGATCCTTTCAGTCTAAAGCTTTTGCTGGGAAAATTTTAGGAAACTGGGCCGCCTGCATGAATACCACTACCCTTGCACTGATACGTCTTTAAGGACTTCCACCTTGATTACCACCAAGCCCCAATGACCCAAAATGATCTCACTGAAAGAAAGAATCGATACAGGACTTAAGGAATGTCGAATAGAGTAGTGTTCGTAAATTGGACTACAAATCCTTAATCCTGTATTACTGCCAGAATACAATTACCCAGGTTACCAGAAATAAAAGAATGAAAAGACACTTGTGCATGTGTCTAATTTCTTTCAACATTTCCTAAACTATCATTTCTATTTTCGACACTATCAGCATTTGCCATACTGCCTGTGAGATACGTATAATTTGTACTTTAAATTTAAGATGGCTTTGTCCAGAGATGACTGTAACGATGCGTTTGGCCAAATGACTCCAGACAAAGATTATGTTTGCACCTTAACTGAGGCCAGCAAGGAAAAGGCAAAAACGGAACTCGGCGAGGAACCGAGCGAGAGGCTATCATCTGTTCAGACTCTTCGGGAATGGTTGCTGGCGAGAAGCGATTGGATCAGAGTTCCATGCGGTAAAAGCTCTATAACTCATCTGAATTTCTATCTGCATTATTTTCTTCGAAGACATCGACTAATTCCATACTTAAACTGCCATATCGTTTGATGATACCAATTATTGTGTGAATATATTCGATCAGAATATTTAATGTCTGACGATCGCTTAATTTCGATCGATAGAAATCGATACGTTATTGCTTGTATCTGGCGGTATCATAAAGGCCTTATTTATAATTTACTTTTTCCCAATCCTGGTATTATTTTAAAATAATGTCTAACTAAACTGTACGGAATTGCATGAAGTTCACCGTTGAAGCGTACATTCAGATGCTGCATACCTGCTGAATTTTCTACGTGCGAAGAAATTTAATCAACTCAACGCCCGAGAAACTATAATACAGGCCTGGGAATTGCGTACGAAACACCCGCAGTGGTACAGAGATCTTGATGTAGCTGATCCCAAAGTGCAGGCGGCCTTGTCCCAGGGGTAAGTGTAAAAAATGAATATCTGCAGCATTAAACTAACTGGGCACAGATGCTAAGATTTCCCTGGAGAGCCCTGTTCACACAATAATATAGTTTATTCGCTGTCAGAATCTCTCTGGTGACGACTTTGATTCTTTTTCACAAAGGTACTCTACACGATAGTGGTGATCTTTGCGGCTTGTGACGTTTTTCTGCCAGACAAGACACCCAGTGTAGAAAAACTCCTTGGTAATAATTGTTGCTGCCCCAATTCTGAAGGAATGCCGACAGTCCAATTCAGCTTCGTCCGAAGAATGTTGAATATAGCGACGGGGGCTTCTCAGAGCTCATCTAGCTTTATTGACAAACAAAGATAGACATACTGACGTTTTAGGGCGTGCTGGCCTGGGAAAACGTGAATTTGACATCATTTACCTTGCTTGAAGCATGAAATAAAATTCTGAATGCGACGAGAATTTGAGCAAGACGGTACAAGGTTAAACAATTCAGGGCGTCGCGACCTAGAGCGACATTGGACGAGCGAGACAGTACTGAAATGGTCCGCTTCCGGATAGATTCTCTCCGGACTCCAAATAATATTCATGCTGCTTTGACAATATTTGTGAGTGCATGAAAGACACCAGTGTATAAGGACTCCATATCAGAGAGATATTTTATCTGAAATGTTGCCATCATCTTAAACACACAGAAACTGTACTTGTGTCGGATAAAGTATTTTACTGACGAAAATTCATTGTACAATGGTGTCTTTGGTGTACAATTACTGTCGAAAAGGGTCAAATATAATAGATAGGAGAAATTGCAAACAACATCATGTGGCATATATCTATCTCACTTTGGCATTGTGTCTCTCACTATGCAAGTGTTAATTCAATGTAATGTGCGGAAATTTACATGCACAGTATGGATAATCAATGACGTGTCTGAATAAAGTGTACGGTGCCACTAAATACTCTCAACGGCAGGTTTTGTTCCTACGAACTTTTGTGCACTACAAACAAAAGCCCCTGCTAATGAACATGGCTAATGGAGACAAACGGCAAGGCCGTTATTATTCTATGTCTCAAACTACCCGTCAGCTATCAATTGATACAACGAGATACAAGTAATTCTTGCAAAGATTTTTACACAGATATGGGTGTAGTAGTGTCAATACCATGATGCTTTGACGTAAGCATGAGGATGTCACCTAATGATAGACCTTGTCAACGAAGTTAATTAAATCTATAAGTTAGTGGGAAAATCGGTCAACAGAGACCGAAAGTTCAGGGATTCCATAGCATATTAAAATTTTGCAAAGCTACTGATTCCAGGAAATGCAATATTGAACTTTTCTCTCCGAGGGATTTTTTCTTCGATTGGTAATTGTAGTGCGCCACCAATCGTCATAACACGATATATCTTGAGTAAGTCTGATTTGTATCCAATAGTAATGGCTAGAATATACATGTAGATCTGAGCCGTTTAGTGCTGCAGCAAGAACTGAACTGGGGCTTTCGGATTCGGCAGTGCCACAGTTGTCATTTCAGCATTGGGATGTGGATATTATGAAACCGCGTGATGACATGTTGAAAAGTCTGTACGAGTTGAATACACCGCAAAATCACCAAGATGGTCGCCCTTTTGGAATAGAAACGATAAATTTCGTAAAATATGGCACATGGTCTGATTGTCGGAATATGTGTTTTGATGATATATATTCCAGTGATAAAGCTCTCAAAACAGTGGGATGAGATGTCGAAAATTTTCAATATGGCGGACGATAATGTTCAAATTCCATATCTCACAAAATGTGCCAAATGGATTGAAAATTTTAAAGTAACACTAACACTATTTGTAACACTTTGGGGAAAAATTAGTTAAATGGAGAATCGGCTAGATTGTCAAACAAATCTTGTAATACTGCATATTCGTGGTGATCTCATGAGCAGTCACAATCAAAGCTTGACTGAGATACTCAAGAAAACCATTTGGGAAATAATTTGGAGGGGGTGGGAAGGTGGGGACGAATAATAGATCAGTGATAAGGATTTGGCGATATGAATAACATTATATTTTATGTTTTTTTATATATCTATCTATATATTATCTCATGCGTGCTTGGAGAATAATTTGTCTCACGAATTAGGCCTTTGGTTATGAACCTCGAGAAAACACAATACAGTTGTCAGAGCTGTTTCACAGGTTCCGGTCAGAATTTTAATCCAACCTACGGTAGCTCATCTGCACAAGTCCAGGTAAATCCCTAAATCCTCGCAGGGGGTTTAGCTGGACCTGATCCGGATAAGTTCTCGACTCGTTGCCTCTATTACACAATCTCGTACATTTCATCCCCAGCGATTGTTTTGAATTAGCGTGTCGGTATCTGAAGTCTGCGGTTTGCTCTTTGACACCCGATGTCAGCCTAACTTCAAAGGTAGTCTGGGCGGCGATGAAATTCGAACCAATCAAAACTTAAACCTCGATGCGCATTGGCCTGATGAGCTGCTTCAGCGCGCTTATTGAGAGGTTGGGTTCAATGAAAACCCGTCGAGCTATTTATACCCCAAACTGCTATCGGTAACTAATCAAGCCAGTGTATCGATCGTAACCTATCGATTGATACACTGACTCGCGAGGATGACAGTAGCTGTGCATTTGAGGAATCATTGTTTTGCGCATGCTTTATACAGTCAGACTGTGGCCTTGGCAGTTTCAACGCCAAGAGCTTTTGGTACCCGAGAAGTTTCATTTACTTCTGCACGCAGAATGAAATTGTGTATATATTCAAATATGAAAGCAGGGAATGCTCAAAATAGATACCAAACATACTGTATGTATCCGATTCTGAGGAGTAGGAATATTCGACATCCATAAAAGATTCTTTATATGCTTTATAGCTATTTAGTGACAGTTTCTCGCGATTTTGAAATGCCCTGTCTGCTCTGGACGGAAAAGTATTTCTCCCCCAATGTTGGATACTTCTACGGAAGTTATATGGTTTGAGTATGGTAAACTCTAGAAGCAAATAATAGACTTCATCGATTGATTTGATGTCACTGTATTTTGAAATAGACTGGGACCATGTACTCTCAAAGAGATGCTTAATTCAGGGACGGAAATATGATAGTCGTGACCTTCGCAGATTCATGTCGATGACATTTACAGCAGAATACGTCTGGCTGGATTTCTCGATCTAAACTTCCGGTATGTGCAAGTGAAACCATTAGTGGTGGCTTAAGATGTCGCTTAATCAAGTCAATGGACAATGGACCGCATCACAGATAATCATTCCTTTAATATCAGTGTCGGATCGGACCATCGTCCCATGAAGAATAGGCTCTTCCTTCATTACAATTCCCTCATATAGACACAGTTGCATAGCCTGTCGGATATTGGATGGTCTACGTGTACAATTTTTCCAATAAATTAGGAAAATTAATAAATATATATATATATACTTTTCAAATCGACTTTCTAAAATATAATTCTTCCGAAGAGTTTTTCTCTTTCATCTTTGGCTCAATTAAGGTCTACCCTTTGATATCAAGCCGAGTTGCTACAGTTTTCAATTTTCTACCATACCGTGACCTCTGACATAGAAAAATGTGTTAGAGATCACACAAAATGTACAGTTTTGAGCTAAACTGTATATTGTACTGCTAAACCGGTTTCGTCCATTTTATGAACTTTTCAATAGCAATAATATATTTATTCATATGTGAGGTTATATATACATATAGTTGCCTTGCAATTGAACATGTTAAAACGCATTTTTATATACAAATTAGACACTGGAGACAATACATATTTACAATATAATGGAATAAACAAATGGAAAACAGTTTGTTATAATCCGACAATGATATATACTATAGAACAAAAACTAAACAATTAGCTGTATTGCCATAAAGTTGAACATTAGATGAAATGCCCGTTGAGGCAGTTATATAAATATATATTAATTTTCATAATTTATTGAAAAATTTTATACGTAGACATCGATCTTCCAATATCGCACAGGCCAAGCAACTGTGCATTTCGACCTTATGCTCGGCGGAAACACGTGTGCCATGGCATGTGCCAGACAAATATACAAAACGTGTGGAATGTATTTCCAGAAAGAAAAAAAAACATATTATTTGAAAGTTAGTCCCCAAATTACACACGATTTGCCAGTCACATGGACCCTTTTTGGAAGACAAACTCCAGAGGCTCTAGGGTTGATCTTCCAGAGTCCATGACATTATCCCCCAACGACAGTTTCCCCAGCGACATTTTCTCCACCAACATTTTCCCCCACGACAGTATCCCCACACGACATTTTCCCCAAGCGACATTTTCCTCACCATAATATTATGTGCTGTAATAATTACGATCTGCTGACAATCGCAGTCGCGGTCATTTCCTCACCTTGAGTTTTTTCCCCACATTCACACGTGTGTTTGGGGAGTTAAACTCTTAAAACTTTCAAGGAGTCTACAATCAATGGCTCGAGGCAGTGTGGAACTCGCTGCGTTCGGGTGATACAAATAGGACTGCAAGATGATTCCGGTCCATTGGCTTTCGAAAATGTTCAGAAAAGCCCCCAAAACTGTCAAAACTCATCTCCGATAGATAGAAACGGTCAAGAGTTTCAATTATGTGATAGATCCATACCATTTTCTGTCTTATAAGCTTGCTGCCGTTTTGCTGGTTCACTAAACGGGCCCGGATTACACTTGCTCCAACTCCCTTCTCCATTCTTTAAAGTCGCTGAAGAAGGCAGACTAATGATCACTGTGGGGGCCGTAATGGATCACGTCCAATTATTCGAGGCACTTTCTCGATGCCTTCGAGATGGATCTAGAATTTCTCGGCTGAAACCGGGAGGGCAAAACCGGGACCCCTGACGACGTCTCCCGGTTTGCTCCCGGTTCTATCTCTATCGAAACGTCCCGGTTTTCGAGATGGATACGAAATTGATCGGTGATCTCGAAGGAAGTCCCGGTTTGTATATGTCCGTGTTTTGTTGGACTTAAATTGGTCGTTTCTTAGCTTCTCATGTGATCAGAGTGTTGTGCAGGTATCCTATTTTGGGGGCGATCGCCGTATAAGCATATCGCAGCCTAAAATAGAATTCCGACAACTAATTGTTTTTAAGATGTCTTTCATGTTATTAAATGTTTAATCGATATATCCATGATCTCCATGATGTTTCCTGAATCCAATTGAAAGAAAACGTTTCAATTATCTATATAAATTAAGAATATAAAATTGAATGATTTTCTTACACATTGATTGTATATCTGACTAATATTCGACGCGGAATAACTGACTCATCAACTGGATATAATCTGAATAATAGTGATCTGGAATCATCCGATACTAATTGTTCCATAAAATTGTTTAGAAAACAAAAGTGGATCGTTTCAGCCGAAAAATGAAGTGTTTGACCGGTGTTTTAACCTCGGTGTGTAATTTTGTATTATTTATTGCAGATTCCATTTTACTGAGAATTACTGTCTTGAGATATAGTTCAAGTAAGGAGATTATATCAACAAAGTTTGTTTCTGATATGAGCTTGCCTGATAGAGGTTAGCGGAAATAATGACAATCGGAACTAGAAGAGTTGATAATTCTCACCGCAGTTTGTATGTGTGAACCATCAGCTTGAAACAACAGCAAAGAGAGAGAGGGGTTAATTACTTTGAAAGAAAAACTGGGGAAAACACATTTGGCGGGGATTGATATAAGGTACTCAGGTTCTATTATTTATTGCTAGTTTCATGTGTCTAGCAAATTAACCAAGTAATGAAAGTAATTAGCACCAAATTCAGAATGCAATCGGGCTTTAAATCCACGTTCATGTAAATTTCACAATAACAATATCACGTGTTGTCAGTGTGAAAAGCTTGTAGGGAATGCTCAAACACTTCGATCGGGCGTTTATGTTTATATTATCCGGTTTCCAATGCATTACCATCCGTTCCTGTGGTCTTCAAAGCTGCTGTATTTCTGAAAAGCGGGGAAATCTTTGAAGAAACGTGTTACAATATTTTTTCAAGTCAAGATCCCATCAAATAAGTAATCTTAACGAAAATCTTCCATTCTGATATACTTTCAGAATAACACGTGGAATTTTATTCCAGACTTGTAGAATTTATTTCAATTCGCAGTTCCTGGACATATCTCATAAAGTTATTAAAATTCTAAAAAAGGTTCGAAATATTTTACCCTGAATAATAATGAGCTAACTTATGTAATTCAATTGGTGATGTTTTGTTTTTCTTTCATAAAAATTGCGCTGTCAGAGCAAGTATCCGACTACAGAGCTCTAGACGGAATAACAAAATAATGTTAAAAGAATCATGTTTAATGCACTTCATTATCCATGTCTTAATGCATATGTACTCGCCGAGATTAGTCTCGCTGCAACAGAGAAGTACATATTGAACGAGCATACGGCCTCCGAATGGGTCAAACTTTCATTTGAAGACAAGTCGATTGATTTCGAGGGGGATCGAGATGAACTTTTACTTCGAGACAAAACCGGGAGCAATCGATAGAGATAAACCGGGACCCTTCTAGACGATATATTTATCGGTTTTACTCGTTTATCGAAAAACCGTCGCTATCATTTGGACGTGATCCCTAAGGTATACCAGCACTCCAACTAATTATAAGCAAAATCTGACTTGTTTCGTTATCCAGTCAGCGGTCTTATAGTTTACAATGACTTGCTAACAGTCTGGAATGTAAATTAACAAGGTTTACAAGTCTTAGAGATCTCTTCACTTTCAGTAACAGGCATAGTCTCATGTCCTTAGTGCAACTCAAACTATATTTCTTTTTCTATTTTTGTTTGTCTCAAATATTCCGGTGACTTAATTACCAATACAACAGGGAATAACAGAGCTGAATAACGCGTTGATTTGTTGACATAATGTATTTAGATTTCATTCTTTGTTTGCTTCTCTCAGTGAAGAATTGCGTATTACCCATGTTGAAATTTTATTAGTCTGTGTTGCTTTTTTCCAGTTTTGTTGTCCCCTTGCCCCAAAGAGATAGAGAGGGAAGACAGGTATTCATGACGAGGATGGGTAGGCCTTTACCTGATCAAAATTAACTCTATAACACAGCCAGAAAAAGGTGATAACTATCACCCCGAAAAGGTGATGAGTTAGAGCCATCACCCTTTTTTATGATCACCTTTAAAAATGATGGCTATCACCTCTGAAGTGTGATGATCAATGATTGTAAATTTAGGTCATCACCTTTTAAGGATGATGAGACAACATCATCACCCTTAAAAGATGATGACCATCACCATTTAAAGGTGATGGCTCTAACTCATCACCTTTTAAACGTGATGACCTAAATTTACAATCATTGATCATCACACTTCAGAGGTGATCACCTTTTTTCTGGCTGTGAACATGTACCTTGTATTCTTGGATATTTGCCTAAAATTGCGTGTGATTTTTCTTCACGGAATAGTGATTTGAGCATATTATCTTCATCATGAGTAATAATAATCTTGACCAGGCTCTTAAACGTAAACTGTAGCACAACTAAACAACTAGAAATTCTATGATAAGTTTACAGAACGCAGATTTTAACGTTTTCTCCCATTACAAGGTGTGCTCGACGTATCGGGCAAGAACTTCGGACCTGATGACGTAATCAAGGGTTTAGTGGCGACGACCGAATATTTTAACAGTGACGAAAACGTGCAAGTGAATGGATTTGTATATCTGGGAGATCTTGGTGGATTCACCATGAAACACATATCATTTTTTGTAGCGGACAAGATGAGGAATTCGTCGAAATGTTGGCTGGTACGTATTGTTGTCATTTTAGGATTGGCCGTTGTAGGCCCGCACTCCTACATGAAGTACACTGATAAAAGCCCACATCCATCTGGTCCATATCCATCTGGTCCATATCCATCCATCTGTATCAAGAAAACACGTTGGAGAAATCTTTTCAATTTTCAATTGCTACCATAATGTGGTCCATGTATGTAATGGGTTACTGCAGGGCTTTCATGATACAGGACTAACTCGCCTACAATGAAAATGTAATAAATTGGACACCTGTACCCATCTAAAGTGTATGTCCAGGTATAAAGCCTCGCCTATTGCTAAGTTGGAAATTGTAGGAGATAATTATTCCTACGAAGTAGGCTTTCGTTTATCTGGTAATGAGTGAGTCAGTCCATCCGAATCCCTTCTCCGGCAAAATTAGAACCATTGACATTAGAACCTTGAATTTTGGAATGAACGTGCATTAGGGGACTGTTACCAGCAAGTTCTGAGCTGACCTACTTTCGATGAAAATTACCATCCATAATTGGCTGAATTGCCACCACATTTGGGTCCCCTACACCATAATATGGCTGAATATTCACCACATTTATGTCCCCTACACCATCCATAGGATGGCTGAATATCCACCACATTTGGGACCCATACACTATCATTAAGATGGCTGAATATCCACCATATTTGGGGGCCCTACACCATCCTTAAGATGGCTGAATATCCACCACATTTGGGGCCCCTATTAAAACCATCCTTAATAAGATGGCTGAATATCCACCACATTTGGGTCCCCTACACCATCGTGGAGAATGATCGTGGATGACCCAGCTCCCACACTGATAGCGCCATGAACACTCACCCGCCAATCATCCTACTCCATATTCTATTATTGAACCCACTAGATGAACCCTATGCACTCCATGGCCCACCGGCCCCACGTGTCAACCACCCTACTCTGTTGATGCCACTCCATGATACCCCATGCACTCTAAGAATGGGCATAGGTCTTCCCCAGTCCCGTGACCATAAGTGATCTCATAAAAACAGGGCCTGCACCCCATGAACCCCATGCACTCCATGAGTCCCATCCACTTCATGCACTCCAAGTCAACTACCCAATCACGTGGCCATAAATAACCTCACACCATTTACGTGACCATAAGTGACCTAGCACCTAAATCACATGCTCCTAGGTGACGTCATATAAACACCGGTCATGTGACCTAAGGGACATCATTTGTAACCTCATCCGTGACGTCATCCACCCATTCCTCCTCCTCCACCGCCGCAAAAATCCGACCAGATTTCAAGGTTATATATAGTTACGAAAAATATGGATCACTTATCCTACTGTTCCAAGAAAGAATCATTATGCTTACGAATATGATAATTTTGACAACTTCAGGGCGAAAATAGACCAGTTAACATTTATTAAATATATTTCCTAGATTACAGATATAAAAAGAGATGGAATCAACCAACCACTGTGGAACGCTGTCTCATGCACCTGCCGGTGATATATGCGCAGCTATGAGGCGCCGTTTGTGACAATATTGTCAACGACAAATATATAGAGTTAAAACCAAAATATAAAGTCGCCGTTTGTGACAATATTGTCAACGACAAATATATAGAGTTAAAGCCAAAATATAAAGTCGCCGTTTGTGACAATATTGTCAACGACAAATATATAGAGGTGAAACCAAAATATAAAGTCGCCGTTTGTGACAATATTGTCGAACACAAATATATAGTTAAAACCTTTGTAAATATATATAAAACGATATAAATAAGGCCTATATATAAAGTTATTTTTTTTAAATTTTTATAAATATTTTTTGAACATAAATAACGATAGGAAGTTAAGACGTTAAATTTAACGTAAATATAAAGTACACGAACTTGTAAAGTGTACATGTAAACCGGATATGCCCAAAGGAAGCTGCGCAATCGATGTGCGCGCGAGTAATACTGGTTAATCAAAATTGCAACTGGGTTCTGAAGCGAAACTATGACAGCGGTGAAAGCCACTCGCATGTCACAGATGTGTCGAATCAAACAATAAGATCACGTACCTGAACATATATCAGTTCACTGCCATAGTGATTTAGTAAAGGCCTAATCCAATTTTCAACAATTACTGTTATCATTTACAATCGTACTTCAGAGTTATCACATCAATTAGATATAAATACATCTACTTATAAATCACCATAAGGTATCCTAGCCTGCAGCCAATATCACGGCCTGCCCCTTTGATGTTCAATCTGCGATTCCGTCGGCCAAGTCGCTGGTTGCTATTTGCTGCATAGAAACATCAACAGAAGTTGAAATAAAATATGAAAATAACGATATATTAATTATGCGCAACACAAATATTAGGCAATTTGAAATCATACTGAATATGAGCATATTTCATTGACTAGAATATGACCATTCATAGCCTAGTTATAGGATTTGGAATTATATTGTCGTTTTGTATCATTTATCGTTTTTCGATAATTTCCGCATTCCAAACAAGACAAAAATTAGCAGGGAATTTGGTATAAGTACAGCGAATGTGGAAACTAATGGCTCATGAGGAACCGGTTGCACAATGCTTGTATCATCAAACGTACCGTTCTCAAATTATGAAAGAACAATGGCACCTACTGTGGGAACCACCAGTGTGGATTGTACTGTTGCGTTCACCGTTCCTCGTTTTCATTAACGAGATCATTTATTATAGCATGATACGCTTACTTGATCTCAAACTTTTTAGGTTTTAAGTTAGTATAACGTAATTTGAATAAAATGAACTGTTGATATTCGTAAGCGGGATTACTGGGTTCAATCCCTGGCCGGGTCATACCAAAGACTTGAAAAATGGAACTTGTTGCATCCTCGCTCACGCTCAGTATTGAGAGGATAGAACAAGGACTGGTTCGCTCGGTGTCAGTATAACGTGACTGAGTGGGGTGTCATGTCTGCCTACGGCATGATATTTCGGTGGGACAGCAGTATAAAATGTCAACATTAGATCTGCTCTGTTACAAGTAGGTATACCCCCGCCCCTTCCACTCCCCTGCCTTCCCTTCTCCGTCGTGATATAGCTGAAAAAATGTTGAAAGCGACGTTAAGGGAGTAGAGGACGTTCATTTCTAGAGGTTGAATTTTTTCATCAGGTTAGGAGAAGATGATCCATGGAAAAAAAATAGGGGGTCACCATACTCGTTAAAAAAATATGGTAGCCAAAAGCATGTATACCACTTAAAAGCCATAACACTGAATACATAGGGAAATTTGGATTTTTTCTTCTTTGATGCTCAATAAATCAAACTTCCCAAGGTCAAATTTTTCCCATTTTGCTATATAATACTAAACACATATAGTGCTTGTTAAATATGTAATAAAAACAGGGGGACACCATACTTTCTTGGAAAATATTAGCGGTATAACAGATAAACTGAGCCTTTTCAGTCCTATTTCCAGGAGGGGGTGGGGGTGGGGATTCGGGGTGGGGGTGGAGAATATTATTGAAGTTCCAATTATCAGCCATTCAGAAGTTTTCTTTTTGTTGAAAGTGAATAGGAGTGAATTTGGGGGTATTCCGGAGGAATAATTTTTAACCTATGGAGCACTTTGCACCCTCCAACCGTTGAATTTAAAATGCCAATTTTGGGGTCCGTCCCATCACACTATCGACCCACCAGTATAACGCATAAATGGTTGTGTTGTGTCTTTTGTTGATTTTTATTCCATTTTGAGATGTCTTTTGTTAGGAAATTCAGCTTGTTTTGAAAAATCCGACAAATCACCATGTTGTAGCCCCATAAGAGCAGCGAAATGAACGTCCTCTACTCCCTTAAACCCTATTCACTCACTCGTCACCGTATATAATAGGGTTAACACCGATGCCCATCAAGAACCCATCGGGCCAGAAGTGCTCTTCAATACACACGTATTGAAGATCAATTAGCGATTAGCACGCAGGGGTAAAACGGCTTCGACTGATTCCTCAGTTACTAGTAACAGCTTCGAGGCAGCGCAAAAGTGAAAAAAGGCCAATGTAGTGTTCCTCATGAGCCATTAGTTTCCACATTCGCTGTACTTATACCAAATTCCCTGCTAATTTTTGTCTTGTTTGGAAATGCGGAAATTATCGAAAAACGATAAATGATACAAAACGACAATATAATTCCAAATCCTATAACTAGGCTATGAATGGTCATATTCTAGTCAATGAAATATGCTCATATTCAGTATGATTTCAAATTGCTTAATATTTGTGTTGCGCATAATTAATATATCGTTATTTTCATGTTTTATTTCAACTTCTGTTGATGTTTCTATGCGGCAAATAGCAACCAGCGACTTGGCCGACGGAATCGCAGATTGAACATCAAAGGGGCAGGCCGTAATATTGGCTGCAGGCTAGGATACCTTATGGTGATTTATAAGTAGATGTATTTATATCTAATTGATGTGATAACTCTGAAGTACGATTGTAAATGATAACAGTAATTGTTGAAAATTGGAATAGGCCTTTACTAAATCACTATGGCAGTGAACTGATATATGTTCAGGTACGTGATCTTATTGTTTGATTCGACACATCTGTGACATGCGAGTGGCTTTCACCGCTGTCATAGTTTCGCTTCAGAACCCAGTTCCAGTTTTGATTAACCAGTATTACTCGCGCGCACATCGATTGCGCAGCTTCCTTTGGTCATATCCGGTTTACATGTACACTTTACAAGTTCGTGTACTTTATATTTACGTTAAATTTAACGTCTTAACGTCCTATCGTTATTTATGTTCAAAAAATATTTATAAAAATTTAAAAAAAATAACTTTATATATAGGCCCTATTTATATCGTTTTATATATATTTACAAAGGTTTTAACTATATATTTGTGTTTGACAATATTGTCACAAACGGCGACTTTATATTTTGGTTTCACCTCTATATATTTGTCGTTGACAATATTGTCACAAACAGCGACTTTATATTTTGGTTTTAACTCTATATATTTGTCGTTGACAATATTGTCACAAACGGCGCCTCATACGCAGCCCCATTAGTGAAACATTATCTTGAAGAGATGCTGACAATGATAGACATGTGCATGTGTATGCTGATTATGCACCTGGTGACATTTTCATTAGTAGTTGCTTTTCTAAAATGACGCAATACAATACCAACCATGTGTACTCATTCCCCTACCTTTAAGTTGACTTACATGTATTCTTGCATTACCTTGTGTCAGCGATAGGGATTGGATGTTGTATGGCTACCGATACGATTTATAAAAACACGTATAAATCCCCGAGATTCATCATTTATACACGATTACAGCATAAGCGCAATATGCACTTGATGACCCATAGAAAGGTAATGTTCGGTCGGAGGGCATGACCATCACCCAGAATGTTTTATACACTCTGAGATGGAACGAAAATGAAAACGTTGTTTTCTCCATCAATTGACGCTTTCTTTTTTTCATTATTGACACCCTGATCCAAATAGACCTTTCGGCCTTGCACTGATACCGTTCCAGACTTGGTGGTTTTCTAAGAAATCATCAGAACAGCTTCCAGTGGCTTTCAATGAGACCGATCGCTATATTCCTGACTAGAAGATGGGTCTAATTTATTGACGACATTTTGAAAGGCATGAAGAGCAAGCCAAAATGCGTATATATTTCACGTGTACAGAATTTTAATTCCACACGTGATTCCTCCCTATTCCGCATCTGGGAAGTTCCAGGAACAAAAATGAAACCCATCCTGTATGTGATTTATCAGAATTCCTCTTGTAACGATTTGACATGCAATGCAATTACATGCACTATCTGACTGACTATATATTGTTGATACTATAATAAAAGAGTGATAGAGAGGAGAGCAAGCACGTCATTGTTTTATAGTGGGTATGGATCATGTGAATCAGGGAGAGGGAGGGATTATATAATTGTTTGCCTTATGAGGGCACCCGATACATTCTGTATTCTGTATTCTGCAATATAATAAACATGTAAATGTCCTATTTTTAAAATCCTACCACTAAAGAGATACCTGAAATCTCGAGACATTCAGAATTGTTTATAAACGTCTTTACACCTATATTGGAGTTTCTTTGCATAGTTTCAGATGTTAGAAAACCAATATTGAACGCATCTTGCACATTTTATAGTCGGATGTTTCACCAATAATTTTGTGGTTGATATCACATCCAGTTTCCATTGGGAAAGTCCGAGCGGAAATGCACGAAGGCAACCGATTTACACTCGGAAAGCCCTAGCATGAATTTTTTATCAATCGTTAGATCTGGTACGCCGAAAAAGCCGCTCACCCCTCATGGATCCACAAATTGTTTATGTCACAAATCACCACCACGACATCCAATTTCGATGAAATTATTTGATCAGCCCATTGTCATGGGAAAAAGCTGTCTTTAAACTGGATGAAATGTTTCTACTGTTGCGAATTCAAACTCGACATGTGATATAGATCCGTATTCGCAACCGTGTACTAGGCCTACACCACATACTATAGGATGAATTTCCGTTCACATAGTTCTCCTAGTATTTTTCCGTAGCAGGAGATAAAATATATATCTAAATAAATTGAATATTCCCTTGAGTGTCCGCATGATCTGATCTAATTTGAGGTGTTTCTCATGGCTTTTCATCTGAAGCCGATCTCCATGGAAACGGAAGTCCTACAGCTGACATGCGCTCCTCAAAGTTTCGGCGTAATACTGTGCCTACAAGCAGATTAAACATGGATATAGCCTACATATACTACGAGCCTGTGCCGAGTGATAGTTCCGGTTACCATGTTATGGAGTCCATGTCATTGTAACGTCGCTACAGCATATTAAATAAGCAGGATAAGCTATTTATAATTATTTGATTTCACTACAACTTAAAGTTATTATTTTATTACAGAAAGGCCACTGCGGACGAAACAAGTCTTTGAACTTCTACAATGGCGGCGGAATATTCGATGTTTTCTATGCAATATTCAGGCCAACGCTTTCGGACAAAATAAAGAAAAGGGTAAGGGTGTTTTCAGTCCGCACTGTATGTATTGTACCGGAAATACAAATGATTCTCAAGATCTTTAGCCTGATTGGTGGGTACGCCCTGGCTGCTCGTTCTTCTCTATGCCTTTCGTGTGATTCTGTCACGCGTTCCTGGTTTATTGCAACGCCTTTTATCATGTTTATCACAAACTTCGCATTTTGTCACAATGTGACGAATCGCGTTAAAACTGCAAGCAGAGTCAACACTTTTAGTCACAACTGTTGCGTTTTGTCACAACTGCGAAAAAACGGGTTAACACTGCGTGCAGATTCAACACGTTTTGTCGAAATTGTGACCAACGAGACCACCTCGGGATAAGTTTGAACCCATTTGGGTAACATTATTGCATAACACTCTAAGTAACTTAAAAATGGCACCCATGGGGACAGCTGCACATCATATCCACGAGCTTCGCCTATTGTCTCTGGGGCCTTTGGTGACTGAGTGGTCTAAGGCGCTTCGCTGGTGATCGCTAGCCTCATACCGCTGAACCGGCACGGGTTCGAGCCCCGCTGGCGCATGTGTGAACGTTTACCAGTTAATTGCCAACCTACTCTACGGGTACCCCGGATTCCTCCACCATTGAACCTGGCTGTCACCATATGAGTGAACTAACCTGGAGTGTGACATTAACCCCACCCCGCCCCATTGCGTCTGACATCTAATAATGGATGGAATAAATAAGACCTGGTTAGCAGGATTATTTATTGAACTTTGAAAATATCAACCAATGACAATCGTTTTAATCTTCAGATTAGCAATCATGGAAACAGCTTACTTTCGGTATATGACGTCATCGACAAGAGCCTGCTGCCCCAAGAATACCTTCCAGACGATTATGATGGTCCTAAAGCAGGAACAGTACAGCAGATTATTGGTGAGAATGAGTTTTTTTAGTGAATTTTATGTGTAACGATTAGTTTTCTAAACCAAGACCTAGATTTGTTTGATTCTGTCTCCAAATTGTTACCGGTATTTCACTTGTAAAATTACCATGCTGTTAAAGTTATATTCATCTTTTCAGATAGGTGTCTTGTTATATAGAGAGTGTCATCCATACAGGGGGAAACTCATTCGTTTCGATGCTTGTATACGTTGGCGTCATCTGTTTCTGTTTATTCAGCATACACCCTGAGTCGCCAACAACATTGCTCCACGAGGGAACACCAAAACAGCCAGCTCCGAAGCTCCAAAGCTTCCAGCTTTGAAGCTCGAAAGCTCTGAAGCTCTCAGTTCTCAACCTCTCAATCTACCGTACCATATAGACTTAATAGGTTTTTAGTGAGTGAGTGAATATGATTCAACGTCGCTTTCAACTACATTTCAGACATATCACGACATTGGGTCCTATGACTTTTCACACCCGGGAATATTCCTTATAGTATAGGGAAACTTTGCCCCGACTGAAACCAAATTCAAACGTTTTCAAGTACTAGCTGTGCCCCATGAAACCAGGCATATTTTTATATTATCAACCCCACTTCGGTATGGAGTTTAGCCTCCACTCTCCACCACAGCACCCATAGTGCAGCCGATAGGTGAAAGCATTGTGCACTTGATGATTAAAGCATGCAACTTGGCACAATGGTAGACTATATCTATACAACTAAATCTGGATATAGGGCCATCACAAATTTGGCCTATATAGGTCATGGCGGCCATTTTGCAAAATGGCCACCTCCATTATTTATTGGCAACGGTGAAAGCACTGTGCACTTGATGATAAAAGCATGAAACTTGGCACAAAGGTAGACCATATCTATACAATTAAATCTGGATATATAGCCATCTCAAATTTGGCCTATATAGATCATGGCGGCCATTTTGCAAAATGGCCGCCTTCATTATTATTCATTGGCAACGGTGAAAGCATTGTGCACTTGATGATAAAAGCATGAAACTTGGCACAAAGGTAGACCATATCTATACAATTAAATCTGGATATAGGGTCATCTCAAATTTGGCCTATATAGGTCATGGCGGCCATTTTGCAAACTGGCCACCTCCATTATTTATTGGCAAAGGTGAAAGCATTGTGCACTTGATGATAAAAGCATGAAACTTGGCACAAAGGTAGACCATATCTATACAATTAAATCTGGATATATGGCCATCTCAAATTTGGCCTATATAGGTCATGGCGGCCATTTTGCAAAATGGCCGCCTTCATTATTCATTGGCAATGGTGAAAGCATTGTGCACTTGATGATAAAAGCATGAAACTTGGCACAAAGGTAGACCATATCTATAAAAATTAAATCTGGATATAGGGCCATCTCAAATTTGGCCTATATAGGTCATGGTGGCCATTTTGCAAAATGGCCAATGGCCGCCTCCATTATTCAGTGGCAACGATGAAAGCATTGTGCACTTGATGATAAAACCATGAAACGTCCCGTCTTGTATTCCTTTATGAGCGGTTCATCTATCAGCAATACAATCCTCTGTGGACAAGCTGATAGAGAAGGCGTCTGTTATAGAACTTCCGGTTTAGAACAAAACACCCGGGTTCTATTCACCGGTCTTTCTGGTCCCAAAGAAAGACACGTCCGAGATGCGCATGGTTGTCAACCTCAAGCGCCTCAACAAGGACTATCTCACTCCACTGCGACACTTACGCATGGAGTCCTTCCGGTCCATCCGGTCCGTACTCAATCAAGGAGAATGGTTGACTTCTCTGGATTTAAGGATGCATACCTTCATATCTCGATACATACAGAGGACAGGAAGTACTTAAGATTCATGGTCGGCAAACGACGCTTCCAACTTCAAGTACTTCCGTTCTGCCTTTCTACTTCCTCTTGGGTGTTTACACCAGTGGCACTATTCCTGCACAGTCTAGGTATAAAGTACCACTTTTATATCAAGGACTCACTGCTAAGGAATGCCTGCAAAGAGCAGTTAATCCAGGACACGCAGTTTGTCTTAAGGATACTGACATCTCTGGGATACATCCCACACGAAGATAAGTCAGAACTGACTCCGTCACAAAGACGCAATTTTCTGGGGGTGAACTACGATACGCTTCTAGCTCTCGCCAAACCCCCGGAAGATTGTTGGCAAGAGATAACAACGAAGATACCACGGTTCCTCAAGTTATCTCAAGCCAGTTATCCAATGTACGAGTTGTCACAGCGAAACAGCTCACCAATTACCAGTATACGAGTTGTCAGAGCATTTCCATCATAGCTCTCTAGATTTGTATCTAATACCGCTTATGCCGGTGCTAGGGGCCGTGTGGTCATATCATCCAAGTTACCACATGAACAGGTACAATAAAAGCGTACCTGAGATACAACACATATCACGAATCGTTAGATTCTTGGTATGTGCTTTAGAATAGGATGACCAGAAGACTATTCTGTGAAGTCATGTGACGCAGTCAGTATGTCGGCACCTCTTCCCACTTCCCTTATATGTGTTGACTTGAAGCGACATGTAGCGCCAACGCACTTTGTCCATCAACAGTGCCAACGGTTCTGTGGTAGTTATGTTGACATGCTGTGCCCATCTCTGGTTGAAAAGCAGATAGTACTGTAAGATGATTTCGTGTTTACTCCACTTTCGACTGTCTTCTATTTCAGATGAATTCCTGCCCAAATTGACTGGCGAGAACTTCCGACGATATCTAAAATGGCTGACCAGTGGAGAGTTCTACGTGGACACGACCAAAAAACCAAAATCCGGAGAAATGGAAAACGCCTCATTCAGACAAAATGTCAATGTGTAAATTTAGAACTATAACACCCTCTTCTTAATAGTTTAGGGTGATTACCTCATCTTTCAGGTATATTTCCCCCACACCACAGAATCCAAAAGCAACGAGCATGATGAAGTTATTTTACACTTCAACACCCAGTCTATAGATTGTCTGCAATAGATTCTCATTGAGATATGCGTGGCATCGCATGGAATCGGCCGGGATAATTGCAGGCAAAAGCTACAGAGAATGTATCGTACAACAGTACAGTGGAGTGTATTGCTGCTCTGTGGAATGAAACACCAGTGAAGAGATGCAGTAGCAATTTTCTTTCATTTCCAAGTGAAAGCCAACAGTCGCATACAAATAAATTAGAAAGTATCAATGTTAATTGTTTTAGTTTCCATGTTCATCTCAATAAAACTTCTCTATGTACCGGTAATTAGCGTTGTTCCCTTTGCCGTACAATCTGAGCTACCTAAATAGTTATGTATTTCTTACAATTCCAACAACACAATCTCATACGAATATGTAATCTCGTTATTAGATCTGAACTGTCAATTATTCGCTCTCTCTCTCTCTCCAATACATTAAGTAAACTGAACTTGTTATTCGATGTCCAGTTTCTGACACCTTTCACCAAAACGTAAAGAACTGAATTTACAACAGCGGTGTGCATGTATCCATATTCCCTATAGTCAGTAGAATGAACTTTAAATCTGATGTATAACCTTGTCCAATATATGAACAATTATACTTGAGCGGAGTTATATACAAATGTAGAACAAATAATGCATCCCTCATAATGCTGATCTGTATACCCCGTACCAGTCCTGCATGCAGATAATGTGGGTAATACAGCTATTACAAACAGTCCGTTAAAAATAATAGCCAATGAACGGACGGCGTTCGAGTGTGATACGCCACCTCCGTGGGAACTCGTCGGTATTTTTGACGAAGGTCTAGTTTATGCGACAGAAAATGTGGATGACAAACAACTCCTTGAAGTTCTGGGCATGGGGCTGTCTCTTAATTTAAAACAAATACGGTAACGAACATGTGAACTCAAAAGAGTCAGAGGAGACGAAATACAACACATTGTCTGACGTTTAATTCACTCAGATATGGCATATGGGCATATAACCCTGGGGGCATATAACCCTGGGGTGACGAAGACATTTGGAGAGGCATATAGATAAACAGCTGGTCTTCGTCCTGGCCGACGAATTCATCTTCTGTCCTGGCTCGGACTTGCCAGACGAATGATGGGTATCTCTATACGTCTTCTTCTGTAACAGCCCATTTTGAAAGCTTAAGTTTCTTTATGAAGACTTTATCACTTCTTTCACCAACCATTTGTTAATTATTCTTCTTTTTATATTAGGCTACGTTTCGCATTTTCGGAGCCTGTTGAAGATCTTAGAACATCAAAACATAAAATTTGTATCAGTGGCATTGTTTTCATATCCTAGAATATAACTTTTATTAAAAACGAGAGTATGATATATATTGACGATAACCAAACCAGATATAAAAAAATAATGGTTCTACTGTTTGCTTGTCGATTAACATTGTCTCGTCCCCTGGCTACGTTATAACAAGTTTATTCCAGCCTTTATCACGCATGTTATTCTGATTCAGTTCGATAAACAGCCTGTGGTATAACCAAGATTGGACACTCCCTGGCGTGACGGCCCCATGGGGTTAAAATATCTGTTTTCAATCTGTCATATTCTTCATAACAACCCACTTCCTAGGACTGAGCTCGTTTACAACAAATATAATATTGGGATGGCCTTTCTATGGTGGCCGAGAGGGGCCATCGTCACTTCGCCATCGTGCCATAGGGCGATAGAGCGATAGAGCGATGGCGATAGAGCGATAGAGCGATGGCGATAGAGCGATAGAGCGATAGAGCGATAGAGCTATGGCGATAGAGCGATAGAGCGATGGCGATAGAGCGATAGAGCGATGGCGATAGAGCGATAGAGCGATGGTGATAGAGCGATAGAGCGATGGCGATAGAGCGAAGTACATGACTGCGCATGACTACACCAAAACGAGACAAGTCGACATTTTTGCCTACCTTTGTGTTCACGGTATTTATCGGTACAAGATTTTCATGGCGGTCAAAATGAATATCAACGCCATGCATATTAAGAAAAACTCTGAGTTGATTCAAGGAATGCCATTATGAATATATTAAAAAAAATCTTTGATTAATGACACGGAGGTAGGAAGGATTGACGCTTATTAATGTTCAATTATTGGAGAACGTTGATAGGATATTAATTTATTAAGATCTGCCTCTCCCCCTATATCCCCGCATTGCACAAAGAACGGAATGTCTCAAAGAGCGGAGACCAAGGACCACTTCGTCTCTCCACCCTCAATAATTACGAGGGGTGCTTTGAAATGGGCCGAAAATTAGTAGAGAAGCGTGTGAAATAAATCTAAAATTACATGGGGGTGTACCCCGACCCACCTCTTCAATTCTTCCTTCGCGGGTCTAAATTTGTCGTGACTGGTTTTAAATTGCAGTTTTATGCCAAGTACCAACATTTTCTCAGTGGTTTCGTATTAAATGGAATTTAGACTGGTCACAAGGTGACTTTAAGCTATTAGGTCTTGTGTTTACAAACAATTTGGCCGAAAAGGTTGAAAAAATTACAAAGATAAATTAAAAGATATTGTCATACTCATGAAGATATGGTCCAAAATAAGATTGACTCCACTAGGACGAAATGTCATTTTAAAAAAGCTTGTTGTTGCCGAAACTCAACCATCTATTTTCCTCTCTTCCAAACCCACCCGAACCACTTATAAATGAATTCCAGAAACGCTGTTTTGAATTTCAGAAAAATTTCTGTTAAACCACTTGAACATGGCGGTTTAGATAATCCTATTGTTAATATGTAATCCAGGCACAAAATATATCGTGGATTAGGATATTACAAGCTGATAATTCCAAGTGGGGTAATATTTTGAAAATGTATATGCCAAAGAATATAGACCCAATAGGAGTTGGTTCAGCATTATTAAGAACTAATATTATACCAATGATGGAAAACGTATATTGGAGGGACACGCTTCTAGCCTGGACAGAATTTCAAATAAAACTAGAGGAGTGTCAAACTTTCTCGAATGAAATGGTACAATGAAAAAATTAAAATTGATAATAAAGCTCTACATTTAGGTCACTAGGATGGAAAAGGCGTGCGGTTTGTAAATGATATTTAGATAATAACGGAATTTTTTTGTCATTTGACTGTTTTCAGTCCATTTATAAATGCGCAGCCAATTTTCTGGAATAATTATCAGTATGTCAGGCAAGTAGTATATAAAACTGATATTAACGCAACTTGACCTTGCATAGTGGAGAGAAAAACTACCTCCGAACACAGAAGAGTTCCAATTTTTGCAGGTCACTGCGCAGGTCAAGTGGTTGCCATGGTGACGTCACTTCCGGCCACGTGACCTTTGGGGCATGTATTCCTCCGCGGTGATGCGGTCGCGGAAAAAAGCCCCCGCGTACAGAAAAATAGTCTCAAATGCGCGGGGAGCTGGGAGAAATTCTCCGGCAATCTCCGGGACATTTTGGGGGCGAGAGGGGCCCCTAGTGGATCGACTGGGTCGAGTGAGGTGTCAAAGTGAAGCGCTCCTCCAGGGCGATCAAGTAGTGGGTGGGTGTATGTAAAATTAGGATTTGTCCCAAAAATACAAAAAGCGGAACACGGACTTTACCCCTACAATAGGGGAAAGCCCTATCAACCATGTTCAAAAGGGCTAATATCGGTCTCCGGCTTATCGGGCCTGCCTATCAAGTCATGGGTGGGTGCATATAAATTGAGGATTTGTCCGCGAAAATATAAAAAGCGGAACACGGATTTTACCCCTATAATAGGGGAAAACTCCTATCAACCATGTCCAAAAGAGCTAATGTCGGTCTCCGGCTTATCGGGCCTGCCTATCAAGTCATGGGTGGCTGCATGTAAATTGAGGATTTGTCCGCGAAAATATAAAAAGTGGAACACGAACTTTACCCCTAAAATCGTGCCTGATTCGCACATTTGCATCTGTACGGGAAAATGCCTGTATGTGTATAGGTGGTCATTTTTTGTGGATTTTACTATGTGTTGTGGTGTCTTGTTTTCTTCGTCTCACCACGTAAAACATGATGGGAAGGGTCTCGGAGCTAAGCGGTGAAATTGTTCGAAAAGTTCACGGAGGTCTAGATAGGCCCATAGGCCTATTGGCTCAATGGATAGGTCCATGCTGGGCAATTCACACATGTTCATTGCGATATGGGTTTTGGGATCTTGTTTTTCACGTCTCACCACGTAAAACACGATGGGCGGGGTTCCGAAGCTAAGCGGTTAAATTTTTTGAAAAAGTCCCTGCGCGCATGCGTAGTGGGTAAATAGTGCTGGGTGGCTGTTTTAGGGTCTAGGTGAGCCCCAAGTGGTCCGATGGTGTCGTACGAGGTCTTATTTTGAAGCTCTCGTGGAGGAGCATCCGACTGGGCTAATGCATCGTCCGTTTTCAATATTCTGCGCATGCGCAGTCTGGCCGTAGTATAGAAAGCAGGCATTTTGGGGGTGCGTGGGAGTGTGCTTGGGGTAGAGATGGACCACTATTGGTCCAAATGAGTCGTGGGAGGGGTCAAAGTGAAGCTTTTGTGGGGTAGAGTCAGAATGACGTGCTTCTTATTGCAAGTCGCGTCAATCTGCGCATGCGCAGTTGGGTGTAGTAAGTAAAGTGGTCATTTTGGGGGTGCGTGGGGGTGTGTTTGGGGTAGAGATGGACCACTATTGGTCCGAATGCGCCGTGGGAGGTGTCATTTTCTAGCTCTCGAGGTGTAGACCCCGATTTGATGGATGTCCACATTATCTATGACGTCATCGGTGACGTCAACAGTACAAGTAGTAGCGAAAGTACATGTGCATGTACTATGTGCCTATGCATGTAATCTGGCCATATACATATACTCTACCAATGTACATTTTTCTTGTCCATGTACTTGTACTCTTGCGGGAACAACACCGTATCCTGATAATAGATACATCGCGGTGATGTGGCGTTAGTCAGCTTATCTGGCTAGTACTTCACACATTTATCGTTTTGAATTGATCTTAATTGTAAGAAATTACATATCAGACTGTATGTTTGTTGTCCATAATAGTAACATAATTATGAATGACCAGACTGTATCTATGTTGTCCATAATAATAACCTAAATATGTATGACCAGTTACATCCGGGGACCTTTGTTTTACATCCGGGACCTCATCTTACATCCGGGGTTTTCATTGTTTTACATCCGGGACTGTGGTTTTACATCCGCATGCTACAATATATGTCTTGTATTATACAATATCTGTCTTGTATTATACCATATCTGTGCTGTATTTTACAATATATGTCTTGTATTATATCATATCTGTGCTGTATTATACCATATCTGTCCTATGTTATACAATATCTGTCCTGTGTTATACAATATCTGTCCTGTATTGTACCATATATGTCCTGTATTCTGACTCTACCCCACAAAAGCTTCACTTTGACACCTCCCACGAACCATTTGGACCAATAGTGGTCTATCTCTATCCCAAACACACCCCCACGCACCCCCAAAATGCCTGTTTTCTATACTACGGCCAGACTACGCATGCGCAGAATATTGAAAACGGACGATACGTTAGTTCAGTCGGATGCTTCTCCACGAGAGCTTCAAAATAAGACCTCTTGCGACGCCATCGGACCACTAGGGGCTCACCTAGACCACAAAGCGGCACCGCCACCCAGCACCATTGACCCACTACGCATGCGCGCAGTGACGTTTTAAAAAAAATTCACCGTTTAGCTTCGAGACCCCGCCCATCGTGTTCTACGTGGTGAGACGTGAAAAACAAGATCCCACAACCCATATCGCAATGAACACGTGTGAATTGCTAAGTATGGACCTATTCACTGAGCCATTAGGCCTATGGGCCTATACATACCTCCGTGAACTTTTCGAAAAATTTCACCGCTTAGCTCAGAGACCCTTCCCATCGTGTTTTATGTGGTGAGACGAAGAAAACAAGACCCCACAATCCATAGTAAAATCCGCAAAAAATGACCACCCCTATACCCATATAGGCATTTTCCCGTATAGATGCAAATGTGCGAATCAGGCCCTATTTTAGGGGTAAAGTCCGTGTTCCGCTTTTTATATTTTCGGAACAAATCCTAATTTTACATATACCCACCAATGACTTGATCGCCCTGGAGGAGCGCTTCACTTTGACACTTCACTCAACCCAATCGGTCCACTAGGGGCCCCTCTCGCTCCCAAAATGTCCCGAAGATTGTCGGAGAATTTCCCTCATCTCTCCGCGTATTTGGGACTACATTTTCTGTCCACGGAGGCTTTTTCCCGCGACCGCATCACCGCCGACGGCTTCACCGCGGAGGAATACATGCCCCAAAGGTCACGTGACCGGAAGTGACGTCACCATGGCAACCACGTGATCTGCGCAGTGACCTGTAAAAATTGGAACTCTTCTGTGGTAGTTTTTCTCCCCAATATGTAATTTGTTTAGGTCAAAGGTCAAGTTGCGCCAATATCAGTTTTATATACTACTCAAGCAGTACGGAAAGCAGCAAACAACATGAGATTTGGACTTTTACAGAAACAATATATAATACCGTTGATACCGCCCCCTATTTCACTATTAATAAGTGTAAAAAAAAGGCTGTAAAATGTTATATAGAAATCTCTTGACCTTTAGATTTACGGTACTGAACAGTTCTTGAAAAAAATTATAGTGATTCGGAGTGGTATATATGGAATAATTATGTAACAAAGAGATGTGAAATATAAATGGTTTCGATACAGAATTATTAACCGAATATTGACTACCAGCATTTTTGCACATAAACTTTACCCTGATACATCTAACTTATGTACATTTTGTAGTAAAGTTCCAGATATTATTCATCTCTTTTGAGAATGTGAACATATCTACCCTTGGTGGAGTTTACTGGAAAATTGGTTCGCTTCGGCGGGTGTTCCAATTATATTTTCTCCATAAAAAGTTATACTTGGTCTTTTACAACCCAGAAATCAGCCACTCAACTACTGTATTTCTATTATTAAATTTTCTATATATAAAATGAAAGTAGTTAAAAATCCCTTCGTTGAAAAGTGTTCAAAACGCTTTAAATGTGCGTACGAAACCGATGAATATTTCCAGTAGAAGAACTGCGAATGGCGCTTGTTTTACCAGTATTGGTCATCGCTGCATTTACTGTTTAGACTCTTATGATGCTGTTTGCGTAGATAAATCGAGGTGTAATGACGATGTATCTGTTTGTTGTATAACATGAGTTTCTAATTACAAATACAACCATTTTTGTTTAGTACAATACAATGTTGTATGTAGAATGTGTATTACCTAACAAAACCAAATAAAATATAAAAAAACAAATCAGTGTTTGTTTTATGCGATTTAGTGTTCAGCCACGATCAGCACAATCTTAATGAATTATCAGTTTCATATGACATCCGCCTTCGATAAAAACGCGGAAATGGCCGCGTTCGGCACCCACAACTTCAAATAATTCAACTTACGCATCGACGGACGAATTGGTCTTTTCTTTCAGAGGAGTTAGAAGTTGAATTTGACGAAAAATTACGAGACTATGGGTAAATCAGATTACCAATATTTTAGGGGGGGGGGAGTGACCTCTTCTATTTCGATTCTACGTTGATTTTTTTACAAGCGTTGATCAGCATTAATTACAAAACTTGATTTCAAATGTTCCAGATGTATATGTTCACCAGACAGCGAATATCACTGCTTTATTTATTAGATTCTTATGTCGATCTTTTAGCCAATGTTTATTATTTTAGCCCATATACAATAAAACTTATCGGTCTATCTCTCTGTGTTATCTGTGTAATCTTTGTGGTATGCCGCTGGCCCCTATAGTATTCATGAATCCGCCTGATAATAACTAGAGTTTAGCGGCGAGCTCTCTTGTGTTGGAGGTACGATTATCACCGTATGAATATGCATGATTATGAGACATGCGCAGTCATCGCTCTATCGCTCTTCGCTCTATCGCTCTATCGCTCTATCGCTCTATCGCCATCGCTCTATCGCTCTATCGCCATATCGCTCTATCGCTCTATCGCCATAGCTCTATCGCTCTATCGCCATCGCTCTATCGCTCTATCGCCATCGCTCTATCGCTCTATCGCCATCGCTCTATCGCTCTATCGCTCTATCGCCATCGCTCTATCGCTCTATCGCCATCGCTCTATCGCTCTATCGCCATAGCTCTATCGCTCTATCGCCATCGCTCTATCGCTCTATCGCCATCGCTCTATCGCTCTATCGCTCCATCGCTCTGTTTTTTGACGTACGATGGCGAGGTGACGATGGCCCCTCTCGGCCATCATACCTTTCCCATTGAATATTTCAGATTTTCAGATATGCAATGTATTTGAGAGTTTGCGTAACCGCGGATTTATAGTTCTAAGTATGACCAATGACCCTGTCATATTCATGGAAATATGATAAATGGAAGCGTCAATATTCCTTATAGGCATTAAAGTGACATTTGTATGTCTTGATATTTTGATCTCTATGTATCTTTTCTATATTTTATCAATCGAGAATAAATGGGGGATTGTCGTTTTGGAGCTGTCGCTTCAGGAAAAGAGCCTCTGTTTTCGGCCCTGACTCACGTTTTAATTCTTTTTCTTGAGATACTAAGATTGACTGGATTACACGTACAATGTATCGGTCATTCATTTCTCTATGCCATGTATTTGAACGTATTACCTCGGTCGCCTCTACACCATGCCGCCAGATAGTGTATCAATGGTTTGTACAGAAGCTGGTGGGAGGTGGGGTTTCTAATTTGAGAAATGCCACAAGCATCATTGACGGAGTTGGCAATGAAGTCGGAAGCTATTATACGGTCTTAGAGTTATTATGATATATGGGGAATGATAGACGACATTTGGTCGTATCCAGCGAAGTTCTGATCTCATTAAATGAGGCGAGTTGTAAGATGATGTAGCCCTTCGCTTTATTTCCCCTTATTTTCATCATTCGAACGGATGTGACGGTCATATACGCAGGCATTTCTGACGATAATGAAATGTGATATTCCCTTAGCTCACTAAGATATTTATTCTGAAAATAGTGGAAGCAATTACATTTTGCGGAGAAATTGTGGTTCCAAATCCAGTCATGATTTCTCTTGATGAGACCTTAATCATCTAGTTTGAGCGTCTCCATGAACTTTATCATTTTGATACTCTTACGTCAGAAGCGTCTAGACGGCTAATTCAAGCTTAAATATCTGGGAATCCATTTGTTCTTTTGTAGCTGGGTTTAGAGAATGTGAATGTGTTTCTATGCTTAGAGGGCTCTGTAATTCAGAACCGATTCATGGACATTTGACACCTTAATAGTATAGAAGGGACCGATTTCTGTGGAGGGGGTGGGGAATGAGGGTGGATGACGTCACGTCGTACTCCGTACCAACCCTGCACGCAGATTAGGGCGGTACATTATTCAAACAATACACAAACAGCCAATGAACAGAGGACACTAGAGCGTTCTTCATCGTATTCAGAGACAAGAGGAGTGATACGCTGTGGAACGTGTGATGTGATCGAGGGAATGAAACGTGGGCGTTGCTCCAGTCAAAATAATCACGGATACATACAACTGAGTTCAAAGTGGATGAAATATTGCCTGGCCTATAATGTGCTCAAATATGGGTCATGAATGTGATTCAGCACTCCTACAAATTTGTCTTAAATGTCAAACTCATAGTCTGCCATGGGACGGCTTTGTCAGTCGACCCATAACTGATTTTCACGGTCTATACTTTGGTCATTATTATTGCGTACTCCCACGCATTGGTTATTGCGCACTGCCACTAAACGAGAGTGACTCGGCTGTTCCATCAGCGGGCGGCGAAATGCGCAACAGAGATTCAAGGCTATTTTGCGTCTTTCCGAATAAATGGATTTCTGTACGAGTTCTGACACATCATATTAGCCTTGAATCTCGCCTTGGAACGACCCAAGTGTAGACCGTGGACATCAGCTATGGGTCGACTGACAAAGCCGTCCCATGGCAGACTATGAATTTGGCATATAAGACAATTTTGAATCATATTTATGACCCATATTTGAGCACATCAGAAGCCAGACAATATTTCATCCACTTTGAACTCAGTTGTTTGTATCCGTCGTTATCTTCAGTGTAGCGACGCCCACGTGTCATTCCCTCGATCACATCATACGTTATACAGCGTATTACCCGGATAGTCTGTGAACACGACGAAGCACGCTCTTGTGCCGTCCGTTCATTGGCAGTTTATGGACGGTTTGATTAATGTCTGTATGCAGGGCTGGTATGGCGTATACAGACTCCGGGAATGACCGTGAATTGTCTACCGTAAGTGACCCCCAGGCCAGTTCAATTCAACACCAGATCCCACAGTGCATCCCAATTGAACACCAGCTCCCACACTGAGAGCGTCATCCTACTCCATTAATAAACCCACACCTGTGCACTCCATGACCACATCTGTCAATCATCCTATCCTGTTGAACCTATTGAAGCCATATAAATAATCTGTGCATGGGGATAGGTCCCACCCAGTCACGCGACTATATGTGACGTCAAATAAATACCACGATCTGCACTCCATGCACTCTGTGCTGCCCAACTGACAGCATCATCCTACCCTACTTAACCCACTCCATGACCCCTACGTACTCCATGACCCCCTGCCAATTATCCTACCGTATTGAGCCTATTTAATCCATATAAGCACTCTACGCGTTGGCATCCTACATACGCACCAGTCACGTGACCCTAAATGATCTCATTAAACCCAGTCATGTAACTCTGAGTGATGTCATGTAAACACCAGTCACGTGACCCCCAAGTGACGTCACATACACACCCGGGCCTATACTCCATGACTCCCGTGCAATCTATGCATGAGCATATGTCCTACCCAGTCACTTGACCATAAGTCTCCTCCAATAAACACCAGTCACGTGACCATAAGTGACGTCATATAAACACTCCAGGACCCCATGTGTCACGGGATTAATTTCGAGGGACTGGACAAACACAGTTTTGCCGATGTTGTATCTTTATTATACCATTAGGCCACCACTTGGTTCGGAAGGAAAACATATACATTCGATTAGAGTGTATTTCCAACAACCCGTCAGCCGGACACACCGTGAAAGCATGTGCCGAGACGATCAGCTGTCGGTCAGATTTATACTATACTATTGCGTAATGTGTAGTCGTGCCAGGTAGCGGCGTAGAGTCGCAACAAGCGTGCAGCGCATATGAATCAACGAACGAGCGAATATGAATCGAAGCGCAAGCGAGCGGTTGGGTGAACGCATGAATGAATAAATGGATGAATGAACGACCAAGTGAATGAATCGGGCACTCCCAGTTAGAACCTTCCGTTAGTCAAGTACATTAGAATATATTAGAATACAGTATTAGCGTGCATGTACAGGAGCAAAGACAGTTTATTGAAAAACAAATTTATTTGCAGCTAAATCGACTGTGACATTATCCCCCCGATATGAAATGTTGTCCCCGGCATTTCAAACATATATACGATTTCAGTTGCAATAAGAGTTCCGTTGCGGTACCCAGTCTCCAAGCCTATCTGGAGGTCTTTTGATCCTTCTAGATCGCCTCAGCGCGGGAGTAGGCGGGTCTGATACAGCATTATCGGGATGCGGAAGAACACTAACATTTTCAGGTACAGTAGCTTCAGGTAACCGACTGGACGTCCCGACGGTTTTCGTGCGTTCAATCTGCGTGGTTCGTTTCGTACCGGCTTGGGTTCGCTCTAAGACGGGCAAGTCGACCATACGCCGCGGCAAGTCAGATCGTCCACTCGGAGTAACAGTGGGGGCTGTAGACCTGAAGATTCTCTGCTCAGTTGGATCATCTAAGGACACGTTCATCGCTTCCACTTCGCTTTCAGACTCCGAGGACTCCGACGACACCAGAGGGCGCAGCTGTACAGAAGATCTTTTCTTTTTAGTTGTCCAATTGTCAGGACCCGATACAGGAGTTTTCGGAGTAGGCAGTGATTGAAATGGCAGCAACAAATTACGGTGCAAGATACGTTTCCTACCCTTTTTTTTCTTCCCGCATTACTTCGAAGACGGGGATACCCCTATTGGGTTGGCGTAACACCACATAAGGAAACCGTTCCCACCGATCTGCTAATTTGTGCTTTCCCCGAATACCCACATTCTTAACTAAAACTCCGTCTCCAGCCTCTAGTTTTGAATTTGTAACCCGAATATCGTAATTCTTTTTGTACCGGATTTCTTGGCCTCACTAGAAGCCAACTTATATGCGAAATCAAGTCTCTTCCGTAAACTCGAAGTATACTGCGTCTTGTCAGCTACACATTCAGTGTCATTTGGGTCTATACCCAAATAGGCGTCTAACGGCAAACGGGGATGACGACCAAACATAAGATAAAATGGACTATACCCTCTCGTGTCGTGCTTAGCGGCGTTGTATGCATGAACTAGTGTAGGAACAAAGTCTTTCCATTTGGACTTCTGTTCATCCGTAAGGGTTCCAAGCATGTTTAGCAGGGTCTGGTTCATACGTTCACACATACCATTACCCTGCGGATGGTATGGAGTTGTTCTGGATTTTTCAATACCCGTTATCTTACACAACTCCTTAATTACCTGTGATTCGTAATTACGACCCTGACCACTGTGTAGTTTACACGGAAAGCCGTAGTGGACGAAAAAGTTATCATACAGTACCCTTGCTGTTGTTTTTGCTGTTTGGTTCCTCGTAGGTATTGCCTGTGAATATCTGGTAAAGTGATCGGTGATCACTAGGATATTGGAGTAGCCTCCCTTGCATTCCTCCAAGGAGAGAAAATCTGTACACACGAGTTCCATAGGCTGATGATTCTCGATACTTACCAACGGTGTGTACTTGTTCGCCGTTCCCCATCTTTAAGCACTAGTTTCTCCCAATTACGAAGTAATGACCGTACTTCGGGAGTTTCCGTAGACTGAACACTAGGCTCGGGTTTAACACCGGAACACACATACTCCATGACTCTACCGATGGACCTGTCTGCACGCTGTAACTTCTGCCAGCTGGACGTATCTGAAAACAACGGTATACACACCTGAGCGGCCGACATACACGGAAGGCGCCGATCCGGGGGAAATTCATCCGCATCCTGCCATCCCAAGGTTTCGATAAAGGGTCCGTCAGATGTGACCTGTAAGCTGCAAATAGCCTTGACAACATCACCACTTACCCGCGTGACATCACACTCCATGCCAGAGAAAGATGGGTGGCGAGACAAACCGTCAGCGTCCCTATGCGTCGCACCAGACTTGTATTCCAGATGAAAGTCAAATGTCGATAGCTTCGCAAGCCAACGGTGTCCGCTGGCGTCCAATTTGGCGGTGGTAAGTACGTATGTCAGCGGATTATTATCCGTCCTAACAGTGAACTGGTGACCGTAAAGATAATCCTTCAGTTTATCACACACAGCCCATTTTAGTGCCAAGAATTCCCGCTTATGTGCAGCATAATTCTTCTCAGATTTCTTTAATCCCCTACTGGCGTACGATACTACTCTCTCAATTCCATCCTGCAATTGGTACAGGACTGCACCCAAGCCATCTGCGCTAGCATCAACATGTAGTATGAAAGGAAGGGTGTAGTCCGCATATGCCAATATGGGCGGTGTAGTCAAGGCAATAATAACCTGGTCAAAGGCCTCTTGATGCTCCGATTGCCAGCACTATTTCACACTAGGTCTGGACTTGCCTTTACCTTTACATTTTTTCGGCTGGTCCACAAGTAAATCATTCAAACATCTCACAATTTTGGCATAACTCGGCACAAACCTCCGGTAATAACCGGTGAAACCTAAAAACTTACGGACGTCGTCCACGTTCCTTGGTGTTGGCCATTGCCTCAGAACCTCGATTTTACTCGGATCAGCCTCGATGCCATGTTCAGAGACTATGTGCCCCAAATATTTTACCATGTGTAAAAAGAATTCGCATTTGTCTGGCCGGAGTTTCAGAACGTGTTGCTTCAAGCGTTGAAATACATGTTCAAGACGCTCTATGTGCTCTTCAAAGGTTTTCGAGTATATGATGACGTCATCGATGTAAATTAGACATTCACGCAGATTCAAGTCGTTCAACGCAACCTCCATCAGGCGCTGGAACGTCGCAGGCGCGTTAGTCAAACCGAAAGGCATGCGGTTGCATTCGTAGAAACCAAGGGGCCCCACGTTGAATGCGGTTTTCTGTTTATCCTCTTCCACGAGCTCCACCTGCCAATAAGCAGACCTTAAATCCAACTTTGTAAACCATTTCGATCCGGCCAAACAATCGAGAGTCTCGTCAATTCTCGGAAGTCGCGTATGGTCCTAAGGTTCAGCTTACGAAAATCGATGCAGAATCGTAGCGAATTGTCAGGCTTACGAACGAGAACGACGTTTGACGAATAAGGGCTGCTGGATTCTCGGATAGCACCGCAGGCTAGCATCTCTTTCAGGTGAGTTCGGACCTCGTCGAAAAGTGCAGGAGGAATGCGCCTATGGGGATCCTTGAATGGCGTGTTATCAGTGAGTTTGATGGCATGTTTTACAGTAGATGTGTGACCTAGATCTAATAGACCTGTTGACATGATGGAAGTCCATTGGCCCAACATCTGTTCTGCAACCTCTCGTTGACCTAGTGTGAGTGGATTATCTCCAAAGTTAACCCCTAACTCCCTTAAAGACAGATATGCAGAGCGTCCGTCTTCATTCCGGACTCTGGCCGGCGAGGTTGAGTTTGAAGAGTCGATGATAGAGGCCGTATGTAAATTACATAATTTTGTTTTCGGCGGAATAATCACAGATTGTACAGACAAATTACAAATTCTCACACTTACACAAGCCGTGGACCCCTGCTAGTCCAATTTAACAAGTTGTGGAGACATCACTAAACCACCCATCAGTCCAGTGTTCCCCTGTTCAGCAACTACTGTTTGACAACCGTTTGGTGGGGTATGTAACACACCCTAATCGTAACTATCTCATTGGATTTGACTATCAGGCGATGTGTATTCGTTGACCGTAAAGTTCCGACGCAACCACTGTCTTGAATCAACCCAATAGCCGTTTGCCACGGAATCAAGTTCGGACCTTTACCTGCCAGGGTCCCCATAAATAGTTTAATGACATTAGCATCAGCTATAATGGGAATTCTCAGGTTATAGTCCCTATCGGGGACCACAAGTATAGGAGCCAATACCACTTTTGTGGAATCCGGAACACTCAACTGTACCTCAATATACCCATGGTAGGGGAGAGATGCTCCCGAGGCACCACTAATTTCAAGGTTGAAATCATTAATTGAGTGTAATATCAAATGCCTTAACTTTCGGTCATAGAAATTCTGACCTATGGTCGTAACCATGGATCCACTAAACAGGGGCATTCCACACCTTCGATATTTAACACAGACTCGTTCGGTTCTCCAACTAGTGAGGTTTTTTGTATTTCAGGGCCGTTCTCATCTTGACCTCCACCCAGCCCTACACTGGAGGTCCATGGAAGTTTAAAGCAGGCGTCTTGTTAGAATCATTTGGTTTGCCGGCTAACGACTCTGGCTGGGAACTACTTTTTAGCTCAGTTTCGTCCGACCGGTTTCTTAAGTTTTTACCACATCCTCTACCGTAAGGGCGATAACTTTTGTCAAATTTACTTTCTAAGCTAGCCAGCCTATCTAGAACCTGCGAAAGAGGGTCAGACTGAGTAGTTCCTGGAAGATGTTGTTGCTGTTGCTGCTGCTGCTTCTCTTCCGAACGCTTAAGGCGATCACATATTTCTTTCAAATGAGAGTGTATATTCTGGTTAGCGGTTTCAGGTTCAGCGGTCACATGAAGTTGTTGTTGTTGTTTTCCTTTTGTAACGTTATCACAATCGGATAACTCTAGCTCAACACAACGCACTTCCCTCAATAGCGTGTCAAAATCTGTTTCCGCATCATATTTGTGCCTGGTCGCAGATTTTAGACGTTCACTGCATAAACCTGGCCAAAACTTATTTCTCAACATTCTGTCGGCTATTCTACCACTTACAGATCCCTTTTCAACAGCGATCTGTAATAAATTTTCAAGCCGACAAGCCCAACTAGCTACAGATTCCCTTAGCTTTTGTTGTTCTGTGTAAATTACAAGCGTCTAGTCCGTCATTCATAATCCAGCCGTCGTCCATTAGAGAATATCCGCGTCCATAATTCGAAGACCTATTCCATTTTCCATATAACAGTATTAGCACCAAATTCAAAAAGACAATCATAGTATACATAAACATAGGCTTGTTTCCTGCAAGAGAGAAGCGGTCAACAGTTTTCAATGATGCCGGCAAGACATCATGATGTTCCAAAGATATCAAATCCGTATCGCTGATCAGTATTCTTAATCCGTAATATTCGTTTTAGAGTCGTTATACAAGCTTTGTACAATTGCGTCACCTGTTGCAACCGTAGTAAATGCACCCTCTATCTTATTTACAATAGCTTCTACAGTAGCGTGTTCCCCTAAATGGAGGCATGCCTTAGCAGCCTCCCCTTAAGGGATTTTCGAACTGCCTGCAATATCACGGATGTTGGGTAAACTTTATCTCGGACCAAACACTTGACCTCAAATTTCCAAAGATCAAAAGACGACTCTCCCTTCGGTGTTGGATCGGCTCCCGAAAAGAAAGTAGCTTCGGCACGTTAACAGGGGCTATGTTACCCTTAACAGGAAGTGGCAAATATGGACCCGGCTTACCTGGAGAACCAAATCCTACAGCGGAGGATATATTATATTTACCGGATTTATTGAGATAATCCACCATTTGCTGTTCACCCATATCAAATATGGGTCGAGATTCCATTTCCTTCTCCATGCCCGATCCATCTTTTCCATCTCCCCAGCCGTGTGCCATGTTGGTACTCTTTACTGAAACTCAAACCTGTCCTTATTTCTGAATCACTGTTAGACACGTTAGTACAATTAGTATTGTCAACCCCACACAAACAGCTTAGTTTACGCCAGCCTGGCTATGAAAGATGAGTGGAATTTGGCGTATAGTAAATGATGGGCAATGAGAGGAATTTAGCGTAGTGGTAAATGACCGTCTATTAGCGACGAGTATATTCCGACAGCGCAGTAACGTTCCGTCGCGTAAACCGCGTGTGTATCGGGTGAATGTGTGCGAGAGGGATATTAGCGAGGACTGACATGAACCAACCAGCCTAGAGCTAGTTACGTAATCCTATGGCCGAACTAAAAATAACAATCGGCTAAGAAATTTACGGTGGTTGATAGCAAAAATATTAACCTATGAGCATTTAAATATACAAGATGGATTTTTTTACTTTGTTTTTTTTTCCAGCAGAATGATCAATACATGTCAGTAATACAGTATGTAAATATACTCACACCTTTCTCTCACCATGCGCGCATACACTCAGTATATGACAAATGCCCTTCTCTGTGATGTCATTTCAGTGTTCTGTTACTTCGCGATTTAATTCAGATACAATTACAACACATATAAGGGAAGTGGGAAGAGGTACCGACATACTGACTGCGTCACATGACTTCACAGAATAGTCTTCTGGTTAACCTATTCTTAAGCACATACCAAGAATCTAACGATTCGTGATATGTGTTGTATCTCAGGTACGCTTTTATTGTACCTGTTCATGTGGCAACTTGGATGATATGACCACACGGCCCCTAGCACCGGCATAAGCGGTTTTAGATACAAATCTAGAGAGCTATGATGGAAATGCTCTGACAACTCGTATACTGGTAATTGGTAAGCTGTTTCGCTGTGACAACTCGTACATTGGAGATTGGGGAGCTGTATCGTCGTCAGATGTAAATGACGGCATTTAACACAAAAGACTAGTCTGCAAGGCCCGATGTCGACCCAGCATCAACTTCCCACAAATGCCAACATATATCAAAGACCAAATCGTCTGTACAGCGGGCGGGCCTCGGGGACGAAACGTCCACCAGCAGAATCTCGCCATATACAGGTGAAAATTACAACACATATAAGGGAAGTGGGAAGAGGTGGCGACATACTGACTGCGTCACATGACTTCACAGAATAGTCTTCTGGTTAACCTATTCTTAAGCACATACCAAGAATCCTACGATTCGTGATATGTGTTGTATCTCAGGTACGCTTTTATTGTCCGACGAGACCGAGATACAGATATCCAGATTGTCAACCTCGCTGGCCAGGGTAAGATCAACCCCAGATATCATATAAAGTTAGTGCACTACCGGTACCGGAACAGATCGGGAACAGAATTTGTTGAAATATCAAACCACAGAGACAGCTGACGTAATGGCATTCATCCACCGTTGAACGGGTACAACCACGCACTGGAAATGGCACCAAGTTTAGCGGTCGTCAAAGAATTTTACATCAAGAACCAACTCTCAGCTCTTCTGGGGCAGTATACCAGAAACCATGCATTTCGCTTCCCGTCCCCCATCGAGCGCCAATTTGTCACGGGATTAATTTCGAGAGACGGGACAAACACAGTTTTACCGATGTTGTATCTTTAGTATACCATTGGTTCTGAAGGAAAACTTATACATTCGATTAGAGTGTATTTCCAACAACCCGTCAGCCGGACACACCGTGAGAGCATGTGCCGAGACGATCAGCTGTCGGTCAGATTTATACTATACTATTGCGTAATGTGTAGTCGTGCCAGGTGGCGGTGTAGAGTCGCGACAAGCGTGCAGCGCATATGAATCAACGAACGAGCGAATATGAATAGAAGCGCAAGCGAGCGGTTGGGTGAATGCATGAATGAATAAATGGATGAATGAACGACCAAGTGAATGAATCGGGCACTCCCAGTTAGAACTTTCCGTTAGTCAAGTACATTAGAATATATTAGAATACAGTATTAACGTGCATGTACAGGAGGAAAGACAGTTTATTGAAAAACAAATTTATTTGCAGCTAAATCGACTGTGACACATGCATGGGAATAGGTCCTACCCAGTCACGTAAGCATAAGTGACGTCATATAAGCGCGTGACCCTAAGTGACGTAAACCGTGACAGCATCTGTGACGCCATCCACCTCATTTCCCACCCCCTTCGCAGAAATTCTAAATCTTCCTTCTCGGACCGTTCTATACTACTTACAGCCAGAGAAACGGCGTCGCATGGTTGTGTGAGTGTGAATATTGAGTGAGACTTCTTCGTGAACAAGGGGTCTAATTTTAATACCATTGTATGGGATAAACAAATACGATCTGTTGTGTACACTGATTATATATTGTGATTTTGCAATGGAATAATACGCCCTTTCACCAAATTTCTGTAGTAAGCCTTGCAGCAATGGCACAATTGCGTCATTAGCAGTTATTGGGTTGCCAGCTAATAACTGCGTTGTGACAATAGCAGGCGACTACGTCACTCTAAAAAAACCCGTTAGCCAACATGTTGACGCTTATTGTCACAAATTGGGACCAGTAATTATTTGATGAAAAATATATCACAGATGATGTTTGAAGACATCTTTAGTATATCCACTAATTAAAGTGTGGCACACATGATGACTTCATCTTTTCTGCACTTTGCTACCACGGGTCGCTGTTCAAAGCAAAGATGGCCATTTTAGAGATTACGAAGTGACGTTTGAATGGATGTTTGTGGTCGAGATTGACTAATACTGGTTCGATTGGGTCATGTGAGGTCTTATTTTGAAGCACTCGTTGGGTATGTGACTCGTATGTTTCATCATTCTGCGCATGTGCAGTCTGGCCATAATATAGAAAGTGGGCATTTTGAGGGTTTGTGTGAGTGTGTTCGGGTGATGGAGGGACCATTTTTGCTGGGTGTCAAATTGAAGCCATAGGTGTGTAGACCACGACATGAGGGATGTTCACGTCACATGTGACGTCATTGATGACGTCATCAGTAAGAGTAGTAGCCAAGTCAGGCATTTTTTTGGGAGTGTGATGGGACGTGTTCGAGTGATCGAGGGGACCATCCCTGGTCGAAATGGACCGTGTGGGGTGTCATCTTGTAGCTCTTTGCATGTAGACGACGACTGATATAGTTTTTGTTGGAAGTCGCATCATGTTACGCATGAACAGTAGTAACGAAAGAGGGCATTTTGGGCAATCTAGGGACCATCTTTAGTCCAAATGGATCGTGTTGTGTATCTTATTGAAGCTCTCGTGGTGTAGATCACGACATGAGGAATGTCGATGTCAATCAGTGATGTCACTGGTGACGTCATCAGTAGCAGTAGTAGCGAAAGCGGGCATTTTGGCGATGGGTGGGGTGTATTTGGGCGATTGAGAGGCAATTCTTGGTCCAAATGGACCGATTGAGGTATCCTATTAAGGCTTTCGTGGGATGGAATCAGACTAGGGTGCTTTTTATTGGAAGTCTTTATAGTGTGCTTTTTATTTTATCGTCAATATACGCATGCGCAGTTGGGGTGTAGTATAGAAAGATGCATTTGAATGAACGTTTCGAGATAGACATGGACCATGCGTAGGTGTCTCGTTTTGAAGCTCTCTTGAGGAAGCCCCCAACTGGAGTAGCAGTTTCGTCCGGTTTTGTCATTCTACGCATGCGCAGTGTGGCAGTAGTACAGGAAGCGGGCATGTTGGAAGTACGCAGGGGTCTGTTTGGGCAACAGAGGGGGTATTCTTGGTCCCAGTATAGCGCACAGGGTCTCATATTGAAACTGTCGTATGTGACTGTAACGTAATTGGTGACGTCATCAGTAGTAGAGAAAGTGTCGCTCTGGTACGCCCTCGAGACACACCCACACCTCTATACACTAACCTATAGGGGTGACTTGTGGAACCTGGGGATGTATCCAGGACTCATGATCTCAGGCATACTGGTATTGTTGGGTAGGGTATGAGAGTAGAATAGTAGACTTACCTCCCCCTCCTGGGATCAAAGTGTTTGTGTGCGTGTAGCAGGTCTTACTCAACAGCCGTGTTCGCTCGCTCACTTACTTACTCAAACTCCAGCGTTGGGGCGTCATTCGTTAAAACGAGCGTTTAGCATGCCTTAGTATCGGAGCTCCGAGCTCCGAGCTCTTAACTATCCCATCCAACAGCTCCGAGCTCTTATCTATTTCATCTCCGAGTTCAATGCTCTTGCATGTACACAGGACATGGGTTTTTGTGTGTGCGTGTGCGCGTGTGTGTGTGTTTTTACACGCGTCTGGTGGTGTATCCACACCATGGTGTACCCTGTGCCCTACGGCGCGTGTAAGAACACACACGCACCCCCAAAAATCATACCATTCGTAGTCTACATACAGAAAGTTACAAGATGACACCACACACGGACCATTTGGACCACAGATGGTCCTCTAGAACATGTCCGCTCACCCTCCCCTCCCCCCCAATGTTCGCTTTGGCTACTACTCCTACTGATGACGTCACCGGTGACGTCACAGACGTGTGGACATCCATCGAGTCGTAGTCTACACACCGAGGGTTTCAATTTGACACCCTGCACGGTCTATTAGGATCAAGAATGGTCCCTCAATCACTCAAACACACTCCCACGAACGCCCAAAATGCTCACTTTCTATTTTACGTCCAGACTGCTCATGCGCAGATTGATGAAACCAAACTACACACCAGCCCAATCCGACGCTACCCCACGAGTGCTTCAAAACAGAACCTCACACGGCCCAATCGGACCAATATTGGTCCATCTCGAGCACAAAACATCCATTCAAATGCCCTTTTCCCACAATTCCCTGTCTGCGCATACACTAGTCCAGTCTGACGTTCCTCCAAGAATGCTTCACTATGACACCTCACACGGCCCAATCGGGCAAATACTGGTCCATCCCTTTCCAAAACGTACATTCAAATACATTTTTGCGCTTGCGCAGATATACGATATTTCCACTCGTCATCCATCCAGTTGGACGCTCCCTCACGATTGATTCACTATGACATCTCGCACGACCCAATCGGACTACTATGGGTTCACCTCGGCCCCAAAAAGTCCACCTCCTTCTGCCTGCGTATTGCGCATGCGTCATCAGAACTTTTCAACAATCTTCAACCCATGGCCTCGATACCCCTCCCATCGTATTCTACAGCGCAAGGTTGAAAAAATATAATACCCTAATCGTATATAAATCCACCCTCGCTATATATATCTCGCTGTATGACGACTATACATGGGGATTATAACCTAGAAGCTATGTCCAATATACTGGAATTTCTTCTCCAATCAGAATCGTCACTTCAAGGGTAGACTGGCGATTCGATAATTTCCCCGCAGTCAATGCGTAGACGAGGATGCACCTCGCAATAAACATGACATTCTCATTGGCTAATGGATGTAAGTCAGACAAGCCCACTTTGACTCCGCATTTCCCCCTATACCTATAAACTAGCCAAAACTTATAACATGGCGCTTGGACCCCAAGTTATCTCCCTCCAGGTAAGGATGTATTGCTATGCATGTATGCTACAACTATGGCTATCACATTTGATATCCTCCCTATACCTATAATTATCCACGTCACCGGACATGGCGCCAGCCTCCACATTTTCCCTCTCCGCCACCAAATATCCTAAGGGGTTTCCCCTTCCTATACTATTCCAGTGAACTGTATCATGTCACTGCTTAGTGGACACAATGCACTTATTTGTCGGTTATAAAATTACAAGATCGACTTCTTTTTGAAACAAGCCATCGCGAGTTGGCGATCTCGTCATTGCTGAAATTCTGATTTACTCTGTCATATAATCAGACCCAATTTAGTAATTTCTGCTGACGAGTCCTCTGTCCCCAACTTATGGGAAGATTTAGTGGTTTTCTTTTGCTTTATGGTTTTTGGCCGTTGGTGTGTGCATAAACGATATCAAAGACTGTAAGCTCTTAGAAAAAAAGATAAACAACAGTGTTTAAGAATTTGAATATCTCCTCCCTGTTTCCTCTGTTTGTTCAGCACCATAACTGGCGAGTACAATTTTAATCTGTTTTGTCAAGACTTGAGCCAGGAAAGGCAAGTTACAGATAGATATTTCGAAAACCAGGTATGCGTAAAAGCAAACGTTCGGAAAGTAGATTATATAAGCAATCGGAAAAGTGAACGCAATTACTTTTCTTTCAGCCACGTCGGATTTAAAAGCCGCCCGAAAATAAGAATGTTTCTCCCCAACAAAATGTCTCTCCAAAATAGTGGCGGACAATTTGATTGACAGGACCATTTGGCTTGATCTCAGCAGTTCAAACGACAAAATACCCATGATAGAGCAGGAATTTATGAACTTCCGTGTCATCTTGGTACAGATTTGTTAACGTGGACGGATTCCAAGTATCTCGTAGAAGTAGACCATTACATTCACTTTATCGAAGTGGACAGGCTAATAAAATCCAAAGATGCCACCGTAATCGTGAAAAATGAAAACCATGTTGACCAAGTTTGGCATACTGACACAAATTTCTCGGACAACGGCCCACCATTTGGGCCGAAATCATTTTCGGAAATACCAAAGAATGGGATTTGTCAATGCAACATCTAGTCCAAACCATCCACACCCAAACGGAAAATCACACAAACCCCCAACTGATTTTAAAGCTGGTAGTCCTAGTATATGAAAGAGGAATCTCTTATAACGCGAGGAGATAAAGACCGTAGGACTGAGGGGATAAATGTGGTAGTTTGACCTTTTAACTAGCGTTGGTATGACAACGTGGACCAGGCACTTCTGATCACGTTATTGACTGGATGAATGCCGGAAAAAGGCGGAAAAACGGACTGTAAACCAAAAATATAGAAAACTTCAGTCAAGTGTGCTTTGGTGGGCTGACCCTGGATTTAATTGGTCGAGCAGGGTCTTATCTTGACACCCTCGTTTTGTATAGTGTCCGGACCTTGATGTGGTGTCATTGTGACGTCATCAGTAGTAGACAAAGTTACGTTGGCGTTGAAATGCGTGCGTCAGTGCCTGTGGGTTGTTACATTGAGTGTGCAGTGGGTATATGTCGCCCATCGTGGTCCAGTGGTGATAGGTGGGTTATACTTGGTTCAAATTAACATGGGGCGTCCTGTCATCTGTTAAAGCTCTCGTTATGTTCATTTTATTTATTTATTTATTCATTGAAGGAGCCATGAGGTCATGAGACACGAGGTCCAGTAACAGACTCCCATACAACGCTTTATTTGAAGCCCTCGTTGTGTATAGTCTTGCACTGCCCTGCCCTTGGTCTGACTGTTATAATCAACACACAGTTTGTGTTAGAATGGGTGCGTGTCTGTCGATTGTGACCTTGGGTGTAAAGTTGATACATGTATATGTGGTCAATACTGGTCTATATGCTGGACCATGGAGTGACTTCAGAGGAGAATGTTGGGAGCCGCAATCACGACATACCTGTCTTTATACCACTATCGGCATGGTTCTATCGGCGCCGTCGTGTGTCCATTGATATACGCATGAGTTATAGTATGAAGCTCTTTTTGGTTTAGGTCAAGTGAGACATCTTTTATCGTCAGTTGCTGTCATAGAAATAGAGAACTTGGACCAAACACATACCCACTGCAACTGGTCAAAGGGGAATTCATGTCTGGATGCATTATGGAAATTATGCACGCCATTATGATAAAATGACTTCCTGCAGAACGAACATTTATACTCGACAACAGGGTCGTAGCTGGTTGACTCATGGATGGGGTCAATCTCTACGGCTCCTCATCTCTCAAGCATCCATGCCCATGGACTGTATATTGATGTAACACTACATCGGTGCTATATAACACTGTATTGAATAATAATAATAATAATAATAATGATAATGGTGCTACGGTTACGCGAGTCGAGTTTGTGATTATGAGCGCGTAGTCCAACACAAAATATCAATGTTGGTTGGAAAACATGCCGGCGCATTGAAAAGAAGTCAAATGATTCACTGACTGTATATTAGCAATATGATAGCCTTATCAAGTCATCTGATGGAAAATGATGAACTATGTGACGGTATATGTGACCGAAGAAGCGGCCCAAATGTGACCGAAGAAACGGCCCAAACGATATCTGTACAGCTATGTTTGGATAATGTCTGTACAGTTATGCGCGAGTGAGGTTTCTACAGCTAGATGTGAGTATGGTATGTACAGCTATACGTGAGTAAAGCTCGTACGACTAGGCATGGGTAAGGTAATGCAGCTATGCGCGAACAATGTCTGTACAGCTTTGTATGAGTGGTATCTCTGAAGCTCTGGGTGAGTAAGGTCTGTACAGCCAAGCATGCTGAATGTATGCATACCCACTACTTTGTGAGTAAGGTATGTACCGATCGATTTCCGTATGGATTTTCTGTACAGTTATGTGCCTGTAATGTATCTAGATCTACGTGTAAGTAAGGTATGCAAAGCTTCGCCTGAGTAAGGTCCCGAATGCTATGATTATGTAGGATCCCTGCAGTTACTAATGGGTAAGGAACAATGGGTGACTGTTGATGGATACGATCATCGGCTCGGCTACGCCTGAATACGGTCAGTACTTTCATGGCTGAGAGCGAGTGTGGATTGTAATACTATGTGTGACTCAGTGCTGTATGAATATGTACGTCTATGATGCCATGACCGGAAGTGAGGGCTTGGGACGGAAGTGATGTCATGATCGGTAGTAACTTCATAGTATGCATGCGCCTACGCCATGGGGTCCCGCCGCTCCCCTAGTGAAGTTATCAGCGAAAGCGACTTCACACACACATGCGCACTTGCCGGGCGGTACATACTTTAGGGAGTAGTCCATCGTTTCGGATTATTGGTCCCCCTCAAATTTTTTTATACAGCAGAGCGCCCGGGTCTGACCACATGATAATTCTCCGTCCCTTTTTGGTAACCAGTATTTATAGTACCAAGCTTCTGGGTACGACCATTCCTTCAAAATGACATATGCAGATGGGTGGCTCGATTGAGCTATATGGTGGGTCGAGCCGCGAAGTTAACCTTCGTCAGCCTCAGTTTCGTACGTTTTTCAGGTGTTTAAAAATAGGGTTATGTTGCATATGGAATATGTGACAAAAATCGGCGTGGTCGACCCCATATTTTGAATAGCTTTTTTATCTTGCCTCGAGACGGGGATCACTGGGGAGAAATCTTATTGAAATCGATTGTCAAGATTTTTCCAGAAAATGAACGAAATATGGCGTATTTTTGGGTCATTTCAATAGATTTTCCAGACAATTTGGAGTACGTTCCCATGAAGAAAATATGTACTGTTATATGGGTTTTCTGCATGGTTTGGCAACTCGGGAAGACGGAAGGGATATAACCAAGGGTCTATTTCCAGCAACGAGGGGTCTACTGTGGACTGCACCCTATATGCAATACCGTATATACAGCAAATATATACTATGACGTATGATACGCTCTGCTGACTTGTAATAAGCCATTTGCCTCGTCATTTTCGCTCAAATTGTTCACTTTTATACCATTTTAATGCGCGCGTTCAGATCTTTCGAATGTTGGGCAGAATATTTAGAAATTTTCAAGTGTAACATAGAATAACTACGCCGATAAGATATGTTGCCACGCAGGACTATACAGATTTACCTCCCCTTGGACAGATTTACCTCCCCTTGGACAGGGCGAAAAAAGTCCTCTGGAGGTTTCAGCAGAAACTCTGTCAACCACTTTACGTCACGATACTCACCTTTGCTATCCGCTGGAAGCCATTTAATTGTATGTACGATTACAACGCCATGAGTATGCTACCAATGACGCTACCAGTATACCTGAGCGACTTGCGAGAATACATTTAATCGCGCGGACAGTTTAGATCGCCAGGAACACCCAAGCATCGGTGTGTGGATTGTGAATATCGCTCCAGACTACAAATCTCAAATGAGATGTCACCAACGTGTAATTCATGGACATGTCCGCTTGAGGGTTGAGGTGTCCGTAGAGAATAACTCCATCCATGAGTCTACCAGTCATGCAGCTGTTGTCAAGTATACATTTTCGTTCTGGAAGAATTCATTTAATCATGCGGATAATTTACGACGACATCAATAGTTAATCCACAACGCACCCGGGCATGAATGTTTGCATTTTGGTGAAGTCTTCAGACGCCACGATCAATTGACGTCATCAGTCCGAAAGACGTCCGCAGTCAACGTTCAATCCTTCAGCATGGCATGTACGTGCTCATAATGTGAATAAATCTCTTCCAGACACTAGGACATGATAAGGCATCAGAAGGCTTTGCATAAAGACGATACAGATACTGGCCCAGAGACTTCCGATACTAAGAATCTACGCACCGATACCAAGCACTGAGTCATCACGGAAACCAATCGTCACCTGGTGGAGGATATTGAGTTACCATCCATGGAGGCTCTGAACAATGAGAACAAACTACGAAAACAGCCCCTCTTTAGGACATGTTATCGTTACAGTATCCCGGACTGACGTTTTTCTGATGGAGAACAGCGGGCGAACGATGAGCACAGACAAGAGCGAACATGACCGATGAGGTGACCAAAAAGTGGCACCTTGTCAAATGGGGGATTCTTACTGGACTGGTGCCGCCTTGGTGATATTGAGACAAGAAAACAATAAACACCATCATAAACATACCCAGGATGGTACACGCAGCTCGGATATGATATGACATTTCTGGTAATAAAGGTATAATACGTAACACACTTCTAACACATTCAGAGGTTAAGGCGTCAATGTATTGACACAGGCGTTGAGGACATTATCGCATTACGACGGTGGCTCCTATAATGACACTTCATACTGGTTCGAATTAGTTCAAATAGGTCAAAACCAGTTCCGGTGTGTATGCGTTCGGTCATATCTTCGTTTGACAACAGTTGTTGAGAAAATTTCTCTCCCTTGACATTACCCCAAGACCTCCATGTCGTAACGACGGCCCTGTACCATGCCTCGACTACGCATGCGTATATCATCGCCCCTCTCGCAATCGTATGTAAAACCTCACAGGCATGTAACACTACAAAAAGAGACCTTCGACAGTGTGACTCACGGTTAGTCATTACTTTCGTTCAAAAATAATTTTAATGTTGTAGTTCAGGCAGTGTCTGTATTCGACATTTATTCATTTTTTAGAATCAGAGTTAAAAATCCACGCTATGGCAAGAACTTTACACTCTGTGTAACGAGATATGTCTCTCCACTCGAGAAACGTGGCATTTTGCGCAGTAGCTAATCGATCGACGTTTTTCTTCATCAGTTGAATTTCACTGGCTATTACTTTCAACTACACCAAGAAGTTGATCTTGGGGTCATGGAGTGCATTTGATACTTATTGGGGCCATGGAGTGCCTTTGCTATTCATTAGGGGAATGAGGTTATTGAGGAGATTTACATAACCTGGTAGCGAATTCGTCGTGTGATCGGGCGATATTTAAGCCTGATACAGGTCTCCAAGTACAGTAGTACAATTGACAGGTGGAGAAAGTAACAGGTGGAAAAAGTACATAATGACCCTGTAGTGCAATTTGAGAGAGGGTGTTTGTAAGATCTGTTGTTAAATTCGTGATTGGACCTGTTGTTGAATTGGTTTTCTCGGTTTTATCTCGGACTTCTTCCAACTACAGCCGGGTTGCAGACAGGGGGACGGTATCTCGCAAAAAATATATCCATCCTAGTCGCAGAAACATTATCTCTCGCGAGAAATGGGACGAAAAATTCGAGATAAAATTGAAACACCAAGTTAATGGTTCCAGGGAATCTCTGGAAATAGACACTGGCCTCCTGATTAAATTCGCCAATTCTCCTGGTCACTGGCAGTTTGGAATCATCATTAAAAGGGAAGCACTGTAAAAGTGTGCTTCTATTATTGGATTAACTAAGACCCCGGAGGTTTTAATATCTTGCACCAAATTTACGACACTTTGAATGCATGGGTCTAGCGTATCAAAAGCATCACTAATAGCAATATTGTATGAAATAACCTCCTTTTCGAATTCGCGCTCCAGTCAGAGTGGAGGGAGCTGACAATATGGTCACAGAAGGGCCTGAGCCTAATTAGCGACACTCTAAATCCGGATGGCACAAGTTTCCTGTTCTTCAAACATTTACAGGATTTACAATATCAGAGCAGCTCATTTCTTTCAATTTTTCCAAGAAACACGAACACATACAGCAAGAGACAAAGGCGCATCAATATACGCCTGTACATGAGCACATTTACCAGGACTTCCACCCCAGAACGACTCTGTCCTAACCCTATCTGGCCTGGGCTTTTTGAGACCTGTCCTGGCCTGACCTGACCTGTCCTGGCCTGGGGGGGGGGTGGGGGGGAATGGCCCACACACCCCCTAATTATTTTTTTTACCCCTTGGGCTAGGAGCCTGAAACGTCATTTTCAAAAACAACATTTTTGGTCGGATTTCCCTTTTTTTATGCAATTTCTCCGCAAAAATGGCACGATAAATTAGCAAATATTAATGTGATGTGAAATAAAATAGTTTTTGCACACTTTTCCTCTTAGAAAAGCAGAAATTTTGAAGAAATATGACAAAAACATCACTTTTCTGGTACCCCACGTGGCCGCCATCTTGGATTTACCCATGATCCTCAGCTCGGGGGGTTATGCCAATAGGCTCAAAATGACCCCAATATAATAAACTATAAAGTCCCTGAGTTTCAGCTCTCTATTTTCCGTCTTTCCGGAGATAGAGCAAAAAGTTTGGTAGGGGGGCCATTTCGCCCCCCCCCCCCCTCAGGCCAGATAGGGTTAACCCTAGCAGACCTGGGGGAGGAAGGCATTATGGCCCCCTACCAAACTTCTGTGCTGTCCCTGGTACGACGAAAAATTGGGAGCTGACACTCCGTGACTTTGTAGTTTATTATATTGAGGTTATTTTGAGCCTATTTGCGTAACCCCCGAGCAGAGAATCATGGGTAAATTCAAAATGGCGGTCATGTGGGGTACCACATCGTCATAGTCCTTCAAATTTTCTGCCTTTCCGCGAGGAAAAATGGGCAAAAACTATTTTATTTCACATCAGATTAATATTTTATAATTTATCTTGCTGTTTTTGCTGAGAAATTACATAGATAAAAAATTCGAAAAATTTGACAGCAAAATCGACCAAAAATGCCTTGTTTGAAACTGACGTCATTAAAGCGGTCTTTTTGTTTTTGTTTTACATTTTATGATAGAGCTTGACCCAAGGGTATAGTGTGGTAATTTTCAGCTTGCTAGCTCAAGTGGTAAGGAAAATAATTAGACCCCCAAGGCCTGGACACGTCCCAAACAGGCCCAGGCCAGATAAGGTTAACCAGAGGCATCACCTCTTCCTTGGCAACATGCCTGACCTGGGAGTTGAGTAAATTACAAGCGTCTGGTCCGTCATTCATAATTCAGCCGTCGTCCATTAGAGAATATCCGCGTTCATAATCCAAAGACCTATTCCATATTCCATATAACAGTATTAGCACCAAATTCAAAAAGACAATCATAATATACATAAACACAGGCTTGTTTCCTGCAAGAGAGAAGCGGTCAATAGTTTTCAATGATGCCGGCAAGACATCATGATGTTCCATAAATATCAAATCCGTATCGCTGATCAGTATTCTTAATCCATAATATTCGTTGTAAAGTCGCCATCTAAAGAATGATGTATCTCAGTCACGCTTTGATTGTGACTGTTCATATGAGTATCATGAGGATCTTGAAGTACATGGGTTCATACGGCCCCTAGCCCCGGGTTAAGCGGAATTAGACACAAGTTACGAAACGTAACGCCATAGATCTTGCACGCTACGCTCGTATTTTGCTATCAGCATGCGATATGTATCGCCAAATTTGAGAAACTTTGAGTGGAGGCGCTTGGTGGAATAGCCCTGTTTTATAAGTTTCTGCAACAATGTTTTGTGACGTTGATTAAAATCGTCACATTTAACACAGGATCTAGCAAATGCTACTAGGCGTGATATGTATACGCCATATGCAGGTCCCACTGGAATATTACTGTCCAGAAAGGGATAGTTTACGATGTCGAAATTGTAATCATCTCTTTTGTCATACAGTCGACGAGAGAGAAGGCCCGCTTCATTTTTATAGAGATATAGGTCTAAATATAATGTGCCTGTAGGGTTATCTGTAGTTTCCTTCAAATCCAGTGAAGGTGGATATATATCCTTCACTGCCTCATTTATATAGCGATTATCCACAGCGAGAAGATCGTCTATATAGCGTTTGGTGAATGAGAAGGAACGGGCTTTGAATGGATCGGTTTTTGAAAGCGCCTGCATATAGTCATATTCATATAGTCATAGAGTGTTCTAGTTATTTCTTCAAAGCGTGTCGGTAATAATCCTTTCTTGACAATACCACCCTATTCCTTGAGGGACAAATATATATCACGGATCTAGTAAACGATAACTTCAAGCGGAATATCAGAAATGTTCTCGTAAATCACAAAACCAATTAAACAACAACGATTCGTCCGATAAATCACAACGCTTTAAAAGAAAACGAACAATTTGATTCGGAGATCAACGAGAAAATTACTGAAGTTCTTATTTTACGGTGTCGTAAACTTGGACCCACAGGTGGCCAGGTATGCAAAACCTAATTATTCTCGAATCTATAGAGACACTCAGATCAACTCTGCTGCAGCCAGTGAGACGCTGACAAAGCTAAACGGATAGGCACGATTCATAATAGCTAGAGCTTGTTCAATACCAGGTTAAATCAAGAATTCAACATCAGGTAACACAAATGCTCTCACTCGCATTACACTACAGGGTCACCGGACCCTCTCTCGACCTCCAACTGTACTCGGCGACCTGCACAGCCAGGCAAAGTGTGATGGCTCGTCAACTATTTATGCCTGGTCCTCGCCCTTTGAAGTTGATGAAATAGAGGGATGGGTTAGGTCATCATCCTACAGAGTGGATGGCCAGGCCTCGTCGCCCTAAAAGAGTGATGACCTAAAATTTGCAGTCATTGCTGATCAACCTTTTAGGTCGATGGTCATCGGCCTCTAAAGTTGATGGTTGGAAGAGGCGATGGCTCCGACTGATAAATTGTTTGGGTGACGATCTCATCACCTTCTTTTGGTTGCATGTATCAGGCTCAGAAGAGATAAAGTCAGGAGGGTTCATACTTTATGTAAGAATCACGAGACAATGCATACAATAGCCAAGTCTGGGGATACAATAGTCAAGTCTGGGGACAAAAATGTGTCTAGTGCATTTTCAACGACACAAAGACCCAGACAATAGTTCCGACATGAAGTCACTCATGAAGTATCGAGTGACTGGCTTCCACAATATTCCGCCTCCTCCTTCTCCTCTCCAACGTCTAGGATATTAGAATTTATACTGATCGGAGCACTGGCTTCGGTTGGTTACCCATTGCAGTTATGGATAAATCTGGGATTTACTCTAAATCTTACCATTCATTAAACGCGTTCCGCTAGCTCATTACGCCAATCCGCCGTAAATTTTGACTGGGTTGAATGTCATCGCTGGTCAACTGCCTTCCATGTCAGACTGAAAATCTTTTTCAAAATATAAATGAAAAAGGATCTGCTACAAGTATTGTTAGTCTTTTGCTAATGATATTACCATTTCAGTGTTGGGGGGGGGGGGGGGGGGAGGCGTACACAAAATCCTTGCAAATTCGAATCATCAAAACGGTCCAGGAAAATCCTCTGCGAGGATCAATGCTTTGATCTTGTGAAGCTGGGTCCTCTGTTTGGATGCCTTCCTCTATGTAGAATGCACGTCTGGCGCACTTCCACACACTCCTTTACACTCCTAGGCATATCTTTCAATGAAAACAGATACACATGTTAAGTACGCACATGCGTTCCTCCCCACCCACACCCACACACACACAAACACAAGGTACAATGCTTCGACTAATAATTGCAGTCAACTTAAGGGATAAATTATAGTATAATTATATTCCTACACTGTGAAACATCCTGCCAGGAAATACTGGGTCGGGTAAGCATCTAACTAACGACCGTCCAACTGCTCAACCAATCGAATCAGCGAGCTGTTGCCGACTGGACTCGGTAGCTCAGTTGGTGGAACAGTGGGACGGTATCTCCTAAGACGTGTGTTCGATTCTCATTCTAGCCAGTATTTTCTGGCAGGGTGTTTCACAATGTAGGACTATAATTATATCACAAACACAAGTAGAAGCTAAAAATACAAGAACAAGGGTAATCGTTTTCAGTTTACAGATCACTACTGGACACTGTTTTCTCGACTTTCCGACCAAAATATATTATCCCGTTCCGAATAGGTGTTCGGTTTTACGTAACTCTACCCCATAACGTTGACAGCGTCAAAGTGGACACTTTACAATCGATGTTTTCCGAGTTCAGCAGTGCAGCTTGGTGTTTTTCTTCTCCAGACGTCGGTCTAGGCAATTGATGCTTATTTGATTTTAATAAAACTTACATCATTAAAATGTATTTATTGGGTTACAAAAAAACAGACGTTTCATTTCACTCTCTGAAAATCTGACAGTGCGAACACTATCGCTAGAGAATTGGGATTTTCTGTCGAACTTGATGGTGCTTGGAGCTCTTCGCGAGTTGGCTGTATGTTTGCGACATCCGGCGTTGATGCCATTAGCGGGAGGCGACATCCGGCGCGGGGACGTCGGTGCGTCCGTCCAGGGAGTGCGGCGTGAAGAAGGGGAATTTTCAAAATTGTCCTATCATCCTACCATTCTTCTCCGTCCCTTCACCGTCTTCCACCCTTCCATCATATACAATCCTTATGCCATTAGCCATCATCGTTTCATCATCCTCCACCACCCTTCCACCACTCTGCCAGCGTCCTTCTACCATCCTTCACCACCCTTCCACCACTCTGCCAGCGTCCTTCTACCATCCTCCACCACCCTTCCACCACTCTGCCAGCGTCCTTCTACCATCCTTCACAATGCTTGAGCCATCATTCCTAGATACTACATCATATCCTACCATTATTCGGTCATTCTTCTGTCTCAACATAGTAACGCGCATCAACGTCCGTCATCCAACATGGATGACCGCCATTTGGAGAAGACGAGCTTGACCATTTGCGATATATTTGTTGGTCTGCTACCCACAAATTAAACGACCTGTTGCTAAACTATATATGTGATCGACAAACTTAAGGCACTTTTTTGGACATTGATAAGGTCTTTTCTTCAAAATTGTGTATATTTATAACCACAATTATACCACCTTGTGGTTATAGATACATTGTACCTGGTTGCCAGATTCCAAATAATGAAGTTTTTGCTAATGAAGTAATTCAGCCCCTCCCATATATTAACCCCGTCTCTTCTGTTGCTTGTTCGACTTAGCTCATTGAATTGTTCAATAGATTTTCTCGGGCGAACTTATATTAGGACATATGATTAGGACTTCAAACTTTCCATGATATATTCTGGGATAATTTTGAACCTGTTTGCCTATCATTCATGGCGCATTCCAAATGGCGGATACGACGAAGAGCTACTTATCACCACTTCGAGCATGACCCATTGCCTGTAAAATATAGCAGTGCATGAAACAAGATCTTGAACTTCAGGCTGTCAATCACGGAAATAGCTTACTTCCGGTATATGACGTCATCGACAAGTCCCTGTTGCCCCAAGAATACCTTCCAGACGATTATATTGTCCCCACAGGAATAGTTCAGCAGATTGTTGGGGAGAATGAGGTCCCTGTGTTAATTTTATGTAAGACGTTTATTTTTCGAAAGCAAGGCCTTCAGTTCGCATGCTTGTTTGCGTTCGCGTTACCTGTTTTATCGAGCACAATCACTGGCACCAAGGGAATTGAACTGTGACATATGAGCGGAAGAAAGTTAATTGAAGTGGCCTAGAAGTGTCAGAATAAAATTGCAGTTGTGTTTACGCGATATCTGTCATGATGCGTGCTTCTCTACTCCCCGTCGCCGGATATGGCGTCTCAGTCGTCAGTGTTGGAAAAAACAACCGGAAACTCGGCATGAGGTACATCACTGTTCGGTCGGGTCTGTCCGAAAGTATGACAATTAGGTGATAGAAGGTTATCTTGCGAATGTGCCTATTGTTAATGGATGTTAATGTTGTGGATATCAGGGTGTGAATTATTGACGTCAGACCCGAATCTCAGTGGCAAACTGTCATCCACAAATAGATCTAATTCTCGTCTCAGTTTTAGGATTACCTTATATGGATAATAAATTACTTGATTAAGGCATAATTCAAATGAAAGATCTATTTTTCCTGTATCCAAAAATACAGACCTACAAATGATCCAAAAATAAAAAAAAAATTCTCGCCCCAGTTTTCCGATTGCCTGATATCGATAAGAAAATAGTTGGAGAAAGCACTATGCAAATCTCCCCAGTATCTAAAAATATAAACAAATATTTTTGCAATTTTTTCCTGCCGAATCGGCCGTCAAACATCGCATTATTGTCATTCAATCAGAGTGGTGCAGAAATGGTTCCCTTCGTACGATGTGCTTTTTAGCAAGTACTAATGATACAGTTGTCGCAATTGTGTAATTAGTAGTTAATATTGCGTTTTACTATTGTCATGCTTGTGGCATTTAACCCTATCTGGCCTGGGCGATTTTGGGGTGTACCACAGCCTTGGGGGGGGGGTGCGGAAAGTGACCCCCTATATATTTTCGCTATGGCAAAGGTTAGAGGGCTGAAACTTACCACACTATATATTTGGGTCAAGCTCTAAAAGAATATGTAAAACAATCCAAGATGGCAACCATGATGACGTCACAGTGACGTCATTTTCAAAAAGAGATTTTTTGACGATTTTTCGATCAAAATTTTCGAATTTTTTATTTTTGGTTTTTCCTTAAAAAAACTGCATGATAAATTAGTAAATAATAATCTAATATGAAATAAAATATGTTTTACCCACTTTTCCAAGCAGAAAAGCAAACAAACTGAAGAAATCATCACTTTTCTGGTACCCCAAATGGCCATGATCCTCTCGGGGGGTCATGCAAATAGGCTCAAAATGACCCTAATATGATAATCTACAAAGTCACGGAGTTTTAGCTCTCAATTTTTTGTCGTTTCGGAGATAGGAGCAAATAAATAACAGGGGATTGGGGGGGGGGGGGGGGCGGGGTGGCGAAATTTTTCAGAGGACCAGCGGATATCCGATGCCTCTGTTGGCTTACTGTATTCCAGTGCGAAACGTGAATTTGCGGAATCCAAGACCACATATTGCAATCTGTAGACTTCCATACCCCTCCCACCTCTCCCCACTCCCGAAACCACAATGCAGGACAACCGTCCGTTGTACACTACGATTATCCAGTTGACGTCTTATATTATGTGACGAAGTTCCCTACCAAGGTTACTCTGTCCAGAACTAACTACACGATTTTGCCTTGAGATCTATAGACACAGAAGATATTAAATTATGTGTAATCTTTCAAGATCTGAAGAGACGACGACGATGACCCCAATCCAAAACAGATACGGCGAAACGTTCACAACCCTTTATGATTGATGAAAGTGGTGAGATCGCGACTCTTAAATGGCAACTTTAACTGATGCTAGACTGATTCCAAGTCGAGACACGAGAAATATTTGGACCTATCCAGTTCATTGAGAATTTCTTCTATGTCGGGAGATGGGAACTGGTCAACCACACCTGCTTTGTTTGACTGGATTATAAGCGAATGTCATCAGAGCAAGAAACGACCATCGGCAACACTTAATCATTCTAAGGAATAAGTGCTTTCATTACACTTTAGATGGTACGTCGGCACTTAATTTCAATTGTTTAAATCTTCTTGAACAAGGGCAAGGCTCGACCAAAATAAGTCTAGAACTCGTCTTTGAATGATTTAGATATGTTGTGTTTCCTTGTTTGAAACGTCATCTGCAAAATCATTACTGTTGATGTTGATTTTCAGGAAGTGTGATGTATCCAATCGAAGTAGAGATATTACATTTTCAACGACGTAGAACATCTAGGATGGATGCATTACCACTTCGGTAAGTAGCGATGGTAGTGCATCATCCATACACACTAATGGCATCTTTTATGTATACTTCGTCATAAGTCATGCACTGGGATCTTCATGAACGAGAAATTTCATCGACACGTGGTTTACACCCATGTCGATAAAAATCATTTCTCAACCACTTGTGGCACTCAGGACGGTGTCTCTGTCCAAATTTCCTCAAATGATGTTAAGGGCCACAGGTTCATAACCCTAACAAACTAAAGCAGGTAAATCCAAATACGAAGTCGGATTGACTGTATGTATCCATCTAAAGGACTATATTATGAACGGAATACTTCCGAAATTAAATAAATAAAGACAGCCGCAAACGACGTACACGGGGTTCCAATTTCTAATCAGTTATGGACTTTGAAACCACCATATTCGGCATCGCATTGTCCCATGACATACATTAAGGAACTTTCGCCATCTCTGTCAGTTTTGTTTGGTCGATAGCGTTCGTTTGTATTCAGGAGCAACTTTTTTCGAGCAGAGTTATACCTCGACCTAGCGATCTTAGTACTTAATTTCTCACAAAGCTTTTGAAAAAAACTAGGTCAAACCAATATGACCTCCAAACCGATTGAATGCAAAATTGGACACCGCACTTTAATTTTATACGCCATGCACTACCAGTTTGTAAACTTCAAAGGCGCCATTATTGCAGAAACTTGTAAAACAGGGCTATATCATCAAGCACCTCCACTCGAAGTTTCTCAGATTTGGCGATACATATCACATGCTGATAGCAAAATACGAGCGTAGAGTGCAAGATCTATGGCGGTACGTTTCGTAACTTGTGTCTAATTCCGCTTAACCCAGGGCTAGGGGCCGAATGAACCTATGTATTTCAACATTCTCATAGTGTTTATATAAACAGTCGCAGTCAAAGCGTGACTGAGATACATCATACTATAGATAACGACTTTACAACGTATACCATATGGAATAAGAATACTGATCAGCGATACGGATTTGATATTTTGGGAACATCATGATGTCTTGCTGGCATCATTGCAAAATATTGACCGCTTCTGTCTTGCAGGAAATTAGCCTAGTGGATAACGTCTGAATATTGAATGACAGACCAGACGCTTGTATTACAATTTCTGACTGAACGCTACATTACAATGTTACTTATATTTTAAAAGTCGAGTAACCATTTGCTGTCAAGGCCCACGTCGGCACATTTGGCTAAAATGGTGTGTTGCGCCGAAGCTGGAAAACAGAGGGATCCTTCATCTGACCTTTTCTTCAATAAATTTAGTTGCAGTGACTCGAAAATGATGTCGGATTTGAAAACGGTGCAGATGTTTTTAAGTTTTCCTCAAACCAGGGGATTTCGTAATGGGTCATTTTGGCGTCGTCCTTAAGAAGGCGACGTGCGACGCGAGAAACATTTCCAACGTACTTTGAACTATTTCCACCGCGGTGTAAATATTTTCTCCACACCCGGAGAATATTAAGACCGGTTGAATATAAAGACCCTGTTGGGTTGCCTCAGTCATGGACAGAACCGGTTAAGACCTTTGTTAACCCACTGTTGGTGTTGTTGTTGTTTAGAAAAATGGCTCAAAAGTCGAGGAAATTATTTCCATACAATTTTTCATTACTAGAGCAGATTTAACTCCACAATATCGCCTATATAAAAAACATAATATAAAAAACAATTTATACAAAGAAAGGATTAAAATCATTACTTAATTTGAAAGATGTTTTGGCAAAAGTTAAAACATACTAACTTATCAACTAACTTGGTAATTTTTATATGTAAGGGGTCTAAGGCCCTTGCAGAGAAATTGAATAATAAATGCTAATTTCAGAAAATAAAATATTAAAATCAAACACTCCTATTATGCACCGACATACCTAAACTAAATACTATATATATATGCTTAAATACTATATAACATGCATATGCATAATATGTGTTCCGTATCACCACTTTCATTCGATTCCAGACAGTTGATAGAAGGGTGCTGGTTTAAAGCTACATGTGTTGGTTGTATCACATACACATATGTACAAGAAGACAGCTTTCCTTCTTACTAGCTAGCCCTGTGGGGGGGCCTAATCGTGTATTTACGCCTAATCGTGTCAGCGCCAAATCGTGTTAAAAAGTTGCGCCTAATAACGTGTTGCGCCTAACCGTGTAGGAAATTTGCGCTTAATGGTGGAACTGCGCATAATCGTGTACGAAATTTGCGCTTAATTGTGGAACTGCACCTAATCGTGTACGGAATTTGCGCCTATTTGTGTAAATGCGCCTAATCGTGTAAGGAGGCTGCGTCTAATCATGTAACTGCTCCTAATCATTTGAACCATCTTGCGCCTAATTCTGCGTTGCGCCTAATCGTGTAGAAAAATTGCTCCTAATTGTGGAACTGCGCCTATTCGTGTAGGAGATTTGCTCCTAATTGTGGAAATGCGCCTATTCGTGTGAGAAGTATGCTCCTAATTGTGGAACTGCGCCTAATCGTGGAAATCATTTTGCGCCTAATTATGCGTTGCGCCTAATCGTGTAGAAAATTTGCGTCTAACTGTGGAAATGCGCCTAATTGTGTATAGTGGCTGCGCCTAAAAGTGCACAACGTGAAGACATAAGTAGTATGTAAAGGACGGTTAAAGTCAACTTGACCGTTCGTCATTTTTGGGGAGGTCACGTGGAGATCACGTGATCAAGAGGTCAAGGTCACTATAGTTCCGAAACTTCCGGTCACGTGACCTTTGGGGCATGTATTCCTCCGCGGTGATGCGGTCTGGCGGTGATGCGGTCTCGGTGAAAAAACCTCGGCGGACAGAATGTAGTCCCAAATACGCGGGAGCCGGGGGAAATTCTCCGGCAATCTTCGCCAATCTTCGGGACATTTTGGGAGCGAGAGGGGCCCCTAGTCAACCGATTGGGTCGAGTGAGGTATCAAAGTGGAGCGCTCGTCCAGGGCGATCAAGTCGTGAGCGGGTGCATGTTAATTGAGGATTTGTCCCAAAAATATGAAAAGCGGAACACGGACTTTACCCCTAAAATAGAGGAAAACTCCTATCAACAAAGTCCAAAAGGGCTAATATCGGTCTCCGGCTTATCGGACCTGCCTATCAAATCATGGGTGGGTGTACGTAAAATGAGAACTTGTCTCCGAAAATATAAAATGCGGAACACGCACTTTACCTCAACAATAGGAGAATGATTCGAACATTTGCATCTACATGTATAGGGAAAAATGACTGTATAGAGTATGGGGGTGGTCATTTTTTGTGGATTTTACTATGGGTGACCATCATTTTTGTTTTCTTCGTCTCACCACGTAAAACACGATGGGAATGGTCTCGGAGCTAAGCGGTGAAATATTTCGAAAAATCCCGGTACCGGGTAGGTCTGTATATAGGACAATACTGGGAAATTTACCCAAGGACATTGCGATATGGGTTGTGGGATCTTGGTTTTTCACGTCTCATCACGTAGAAGACGATGGGCGTGATCCCGAAGCTAAGCGGTGAATTTTTCGAAAAGTTCACGAAGGTCTGGATAGGCCCATAGACCTACTGGCTCAGTGGATAGGTCTATACTGGGCAATTCACATATGTTCATTGCGATATGGGTTGTGGGATCTTGTTTTTCACGTCCCACCACGTAGAACACGATGGAAGGGTCTCGAAAATAAGCGGTGAATGTTTTTTGAAAAGTCCAGGTACCGGGTAGGTCTGTATATTGGCCCATACTAGCTCAGTGGATAGGTCCATACTGGGAAATTTACTCCTGGACATTGCGATATGGGTTGTGGTATCTTGTTTTTCACGTCTCGTCACGTATAACACGATGGGCGGGGTCCCGAAGCTAAGCGCTGAATTTTTTTAAAAAAGTCACTGCGCGCATGCGTAGTGGGTAAATAGTGCTGGGTGGACGTTTTGGGGTCTAGGTGAGCTCCTAGTGGTCCGATGGTGTCGTATGAGGTCTAATTTTTAAGCCCTCGCGGAGGAGCATCCGACTGGACTAAGGTATCGTCCGTTTTCGTTATTCTGCGCATACGCAATCTGGTCGTAGTATAGAAAGCAGACATTCTGTGGATGCGTGGGGGTGTGTTTGGGGTACAACGGACCACTATTGGTCCAAATGGGTCATGGAAAGTGTCCAAGTGAAGCTTTTGTGAGGTGGAGTCAGAATGACGTGCTTTTTATTGCAAGTCGCGTCAATCTGCGCATGCGCAGTTGGGTGTAGTAAGTAAAGTGGTCATTTTAGGGGTGCGTGGGGGTGTGTTTGGGGAAGAGAGGGACCATCCTTGGTCCGAATGCGTTATGTGGGGTGTCATTTTGTAGCTCCCGGGGTGTAGACCCCGACTTGAGGCATGTCCAGGTCATCTGTGACGTCATTGGTGACGTCATCAGTAGAAGTAGTAGCGAAAGCGTGCATTTTGTGGGTGTGAAAGAAGGTGTTTGGGGTAGAGAGGGAACATCCTTGGTCCGAATGCGTCGTGTGAGGTGTCATTTTGTAGCTCTCGGTATGTAGACGACCATTTGAGGCATGTCCGCGTGATCTGTGACGTCATTGGTGACGTCATCAGTAGAAGTATTAGCGAAAGCGGGCATTTTGGGGTGTGTAGGAAAGCGTTTGGGGTAGAGATGGACCATCCCTGGTCCGAATGCGTCGTGTGAGGCGTCACCTTGTATCAACGCCTGCCAACGCCAACCTTAACGCTTCAACGCCCTGGTGAATTAGCCCTGAAGCTCTGATTTTCTAGATAATCCATGAAATTGACACTAATTTATCGAAATGCGGTAACACCCGTCAACACTAGAAAATGTAAAAAAATCAAGATGGCCGCTTTGATGACGTCACAGTGAGGTCATTTTCAAAAACGACATTTTTTGGTATTTTTCGGTCATATTTCCCGAATTTTTTATTTATGCAATTCCTCCGCCAAAACAGCTTGATAAATTAGTAAATATTAATGTGATCTGAAATAAAATATTTTTTGCACACTTTTTATCGCAGAAAAGCAGAAATTTTGAAGAAATATGACAAAAACATCACTTTTCTGGGACCCCACATGGCCGCCATCTTGAATTTACCCATGATCCTTTCCTCGGGGGTCATGCAAATAGGCTCAAAATGACCCCAATATTATAAACTATAAAGTCACGAAGTTTCAGCTCTCTATTTTTTGTCGTTCCGGAGATAGCGCAGAAAGTTTGGTAGGGCGGCGATCTCGCCCCCCCCCACCCCCAGGCCAGGTAGGGTTAACGCCCATGATGTAGACCGGGGAGAAAACAACAACAACAACAAGGATGACAGGCCAATCATTTTATTATCCCCTCCAGTACATCAACCCCAAGCTGGGTGAGCTGCGTTGGGTATGTTTACAATACAAGTAGCCTCTTGTCCAATCAGAGGATGCCATTTGGCGCTGCATCTGTCATATTCGTTCTTGCCCGTTAGATGTATTCTCGGCTGCTCTTGTCCAATCAGAAGTCCCCATTTCAGAAAGTTCCATCTTCGACCATGTTCGCTCTGATCCGTTTGTTCTAATCGTCGTCGGGCAGGCCAGGATACCGTTGAGGCAACATATCCTCAAATAGTTGTTTGCACATTCTGAGTATCTATCAGTGCATGGATGAATACATTCATTCGATGGGGTGGTCGGTCAGCTTGGTAACGAAAAACGTGACATTGGTCACCCTATCTACGACCCATTCGGTGTTGAGGCGTTGTTGTTGGGCCCATTCCAACACATCCAATTGGTCTACTTGGTCCAGTGCGGGCTCTAGCGACGCCCTAGTCGTGATGGTAAACGGTTGGTCAAATACCCGGATGTTACTGCTCGGGTAAAAGTATCGGACTTGGTCTGTCTTCTTATGCTGCAGCACATAACCAAACGTCAGATTTAACTTCAAGACCGTAGTTTGATCGGTGAAGATGGCTTCCACGTACTTGAAGAGCCGAGACAGGGCCTCTAACCGGAAATTGTAGATGTCTAGTAGCGGGCGATGACGGTGGAAACATCGTCGGATCATGAACCAGTGGTCCCTGTAGATGTCACTTAATGGATGGGCGTCCGATAAGAGTTCACTGGGAGCATCCACTGGATCTTCCTGGAATTGCGTTATACAATATATGTCCTGTATTATACAATATCTGCCCTGCATTATACCATATTTGCCCTCTATTATACCATATCTGTGCTGTATTATACCATATCTGTGAGGTATTACACAATATATGTCTTGTATTATAACATATCTTTGCTGTATTATACAATATATGTCCTGTATTATAATATATCTGTCCAGTATTATACAATATCTGTCCAGTATTATACAATATCTGTCCTGTATTATACAATATTTGTCCTGTATTATACAATATGTCCTGTATTATACCATATCTGTGTTGTATTATACCATATCTGTGATATATTATACAATATCTGTCCTGTACTATACAATATCTGTACAGTAGTATACCAAATCTGTGCTGTATTATACCTTAGCTGTCCTGTATTATACAATATCTATCCAGTATTATACAATACCTATCCTGTATTATACCATACCTGTGCTGTATTATACAATATCTGTCCTGTATTATACAATATCTGTCCAGTATTATATCAAATATGTGCTGCATTATACCTTATCTGTGCTGTATTATACCATATGTCCTGTATTGTACCATATATGTCCTGTACTATACAATATATGTTCTGTATTATACAACATTTGTCCTCTATTATACCATATCTGTCATGCATTATACCACATCTGTCCTGTATTGTACCATATTTGTCCTGTATTATACAATACCCATGTCCAGTTTGCTTGTGTCTACAGTCGAGGAGGGCCTAGATATCAAGCCGGACAGCGGTGATACTGTTCCACATGCGTTTGACGACATCGAGCATTTAGGAAGATCCAGTGGATGCCCCCAGTGATCTCTTACCGGACGCCCATCCATTAAGTGACATTCACAGGGACCATTGGTTCATGATCCGTCGATTTTTCCACCGACATCGCCCGCTACTAGACATCTACAATTTCCGGTTAGAGGACCTGTCTCGGCTCTTCAAGGACGTGGAAGCCATCTTCAACGATCAAACTACGGCCTTCAAGTTGAATCTGGCGTTTGGTTATGTGCTGCAGCATAAGGAAACAGCCCAAGTCCGATACTTTTACCCGAGCAGTAACATCCGGGTATTTGACCAACCGTTTACCATCACGGATAGGGCATCGCTAGAGACCGTGCTGGACCAAGTGGACCAATTGGATGTGTTGGAATGGGCCCAATAACAACGCCCCAAAACCGAATGGGTCGTAGATAGGGCGACCAATTTCACGTTTTCCGTTACCAAGCTGACCGACCACCCCATCGGATGAATGTATTCACCCATGCACTGATGGATACTCAGAATGCACAAACAACTATTTGAGCATATGTTGCCTCAACGGTATCCTGGCCTGCCCGACGACGATTAGAACAAACGGATCAGTGCGAAGATGGAACTTTCTGAAATGGCGACTTCTGATTGGACAAGAGCAGCCGAGAATACATCTAACGGGCAAGAAAGAATATGACAGATGCAGCGCCAAATGGCGGCCTCTGATTGGACAAGAGGCTACTTGTATTGTAGACATGCCCAATGCAGCTTTCCCAGCTTGGGTATGACGTACTGGAGGCGATAATAAAATGATTGATCTGTCATCGGTGTTGATGCTGTTGATCTCTCACCGGTCTACATCATGGGCGTTAAGGCGTAACGACAGGCATTTCGATGAATTAGTGTCAATTTCATGGACTATCTTGAAAATCAGAGCTTCAGGGCTAATTCCTTGGCGTTGGCAGGAGTTGATACAAGGTGACACACGACGCATTCGGACCACGGATGGCCCATCTCTACCCCAAAGGTTTTCACTAATACTTCTACTGATGACGTCACCAATGACGTCACAAATCACGTGGACATGCCTCAAATGGTGGTCTACATACCGAGAGCTACAAACTGACACCCCACACGACGCATTCGGACCAAGGATGGTCCCTCTCTACCCCAAACACAACCCCACGCACCCCCAAAATGACCACTTTACTTACTATACCCAACTGCGCATGCGCAGATTGACGCGACTTGCAATAAAAAACACGCCATTCTTACTCTACCCCACAAAAGCTTCACTTTGACACCTCCCACGACCCATTTGGACCAACAGTGGTCCATCTCTACCCCAAACACGCCCCCACGCACCCCCAGAATGTCTGCTTTCTATACTACGACCAGACTGCGCATGCGCAGAATACTGAAAACGAACGATACAGTAGTCCAGTCGGATGCTCCTCCACGAGAGCTTGAACAAAAGATCTCATACGGCACCATCGGACCACTAGGGGCTCACCTAGACCCCAAACGTCTACCCAGCACTATTCGCCCATCGTGTTCAACGTGGTGAGACGTGAAAAACAAGATCCCACAACCTATATCGCAATGTCCAGGAGTAAATTCCCAGTATGGACCTATTCACTGAGCCAGTATGGGCCAATATACAGACCTACCCGGTACCTGGACCTTTCAAAAAGAATTTCTTCGCTTAACTTCGAGACCCCGCCCCATCGTGTTCTAAGTGGTTAGACGTGAAAAACAAGATCCCGCAACCATGTCGCAATGAACATGTGTGAATTGCCCAGTATGGACCTATCCACTGAGCCAGTAGGCCTATGGCCTATCCAGACCTCCGTGAACTTTTCGAAAAATTTCACCGCTTAGCTTCGGGACCTCGCCCATCGTATTCTGCGTGGTGAGACGTGAAAAAAAGATCCCACAACCTATATCGCAATGTCCAGGAGTAAATTTCCCAGTAAGGACCTATCCACTGAGCCAGTATGGGCCAATATACAGACCTACCCGGTACCTGGACCTTTCAAAAAAATTTCACCGCTTAACTTCGAGACTCCTTCCATCGTGTTCTAAGTGGTTAGAGGTGAAAAACAAGGTCTCGCAACCCATATCGCAATGAACATGTGTGAATTTCCCAGTATGGACTTATCAACTGAGCCAGTAGGCCTATGGGCCTATCCAGACCTCCGTGAACTTTTCGAAAAATTGCACCGCTTAACTTCGGGACCCCGCCCATCGTGTTCTACGTGGTGAGACGTGAAAAACAAGATCCCACAACCCATATCGCAATGTCCAGGAGTAGGTTTCCCAGTAGGGACCTATCCACTGAGCCAGTATGGGCCTATATACAGACCTACCCGGTACCGGGACATTTCGAAAAATTTCACCGCTTAGCTCCGAGACCCTTCCCATCGTGTTTTACGTGGCGAGACGAAGAAAACAAGACCCCACAACCCACAGTAAAATCCGCAAAAATGACCACCCCCATACCCCATAAAGGCATTTTCCAGTATAGATGCAAATGTTCGAATCATTCTCCTATTGTTGAGGTAAAGTCCGTGTTCCATATTTTATATTTTCGGAGTCATTTTACATACACCCATCCATGACTTGATAGGCAGGCCCGATAAGCCGGAGACCGATATTAGCCCTTTTGTACCTGGTTGATATGAGTTTTCCCATATTTAAGGGATAAAGTCCGTGTTCCGCTTTTTATATTTTCAGGACAAATCCTCAATTTACATGCACCCACCCATGACTTGATCGCCCTGGACGAGCGTTTCACTTTGACACCTCACTCGACCCAATCGTCCAATAGGGCCCCTCTCGCCCCCAAAATGTCCCGAAGATTGGCGAAGATTGCCGGAGAATTTCCCCCGGCTCTCTGCGTATTTGGGACTACTTTCTATCCGCGGAGGCTTTTTCCCGCGACCGCATCATCGCCAGACCGCATCACCGCGCAGGAATACGTGACCGGAAGTCCCGGAACTATAATGACCTTGACCTCTTGATCGCGTGATCTTCCCGTGACCCCAAAATGACGAAAATAGGTCAAGTTGACTTTATCCGTCCTTTACATACTACTTATGTCTTCACGTTGTGCACGTTTAGGCGCAGTCTCTATACACAATTAGGCGCATTTCCACAGTTAGACGCAAATTTTCTACACGATTAGGCGCAACGCATAATTAGGCGCAAAATGATTTCCACGAATAAGCGCGTTTCCACGATTAGACGCATATTTCTGACACGAATAGGCGCATTTCCACAATTAGGAGCAAATCTCCTACACGAATAGGCGCAGTTCCACAATTAGGAGCATTTTTTCTACACGATTAGGCGCAACGCAGAATTAGGCGCAAGATAGTTACATGATTAGACGCAGCCTCCTTACACGATTAGGCGGATTTACACAAATAGGCGCAAATTCCGTACGCGATTAGGTGCAGTTCCACAATTAAGCGCACATTTCGTACACGATTAGGCGCAGTTCCACCATTAAGCGCAAATTTCCTACACGGTTAGGCGCAACACGTTATTAGGCGCAATTTTTTTACACGATTTAGCGCTGACACGATTAGGCGCAAATACACGATTAGGCCCCCCACAAGCCCCACGCCCCCCAACATATACAAATTATTAGTTGATTTAGAGAGGTACTTCAAGGTTTTGCCAGTATATCTTGAATGTATGGAATTTTGGTAAGTCATTATTTTCAGACATTGCTTGATATATTCTGTTTATTAACATAGACGATGTTGTGAAATAAAATCTGTTCCAGTAATCCAGCTTCTAATGGGGATAAATGTTCACGACCATTTTTTAGTCATTTTCTTAACAGCAACAACAGTGGGTTCAAAAAAGGTCTTAATCACATTATTATCCCCATTTTCCGCAACAAAACATTTATCTGGTTCCGGTAAGAAACAGAGATTAATGGGCTGCGTGGACCCAACTGTGCTGTCCATTGTCAAGGAAACTATGGAAGGTTTCAGGCGTCGATTTGGTCAGAGGAATGCACGATGCTGTGTTAGAACAATATTAACCGCATTGCCGCATACTTTTCCCCATCAACGTATGAAGTGGTATTGTACAAAGCTGCACTTGCATTCGGATTTTCAGTGAAGTGATTACCAACTTTGTATCAGTTAATGCCGATAGGGCTTTGCTAATTGTTGAAAAAACGTTCAGACTGCGAAAGTAGGTTTCTGCTTTCTTCTCAGGCCGAGATATTCCAAAACCGGTCGGTATGACGAGCAGGCTCATTTGCTGTTCAGTCCATTATAGAATTACAATCTGTGCTCAGTTAAAGCAGTTAGGTAGTATGTATCCATCTGGATAAACTCAAACAACAGTCAGTTACTTTGTCACTATAACACCAGCCCGGGCACATGCTTCCAGTTCACTTCTGTGCTGAAAAATCTAAGATATACCCAACTCATTCACTGAGAATTGGTGCTGGAGTAAATGAAGCTCTGTGTTGCCTATCTGGCGAAAACACATAAAAAATGGAATCGTAGAAATGTGCGACGGTGCGGTCAAAAATTAGGTTATATTAGGACAAAAAATCGTTCAGGCTCTGGTCAGTAGCTTTTTGCCGTCGTATTTACAAAAAACCTGAGTACGTTTGTACTTCCGGCTCTCCGTTCATCAACTGGGCATCCCGTCTTGCACTCTGCAGGTCTGCGACATTGTGGTTGGACAGGTCTTCCATTCGCTGGGCTGGCCGGGAGAGTATGAGGCTTCTTACTACATTCCTTCTAGACCAGTATCATTTCTTTCGCCCTTATATAATTATTGTTCACTTGGGCAGTAATGAGCATGTATACAAAACCTCAGTAGAATTAAAACATCAGATCATACATGATGTAAGTGTGATCACTACAATGTTACCATGTTGCCGCATAGTGTGTTTGTTTTATGCCGTCCAGGCTAGTTTGGTATGGAGCCAGGCATTTGATTGATACTGACCGGGCTCGCACGAAACTCAACCGTAAGATTGATGTTCTATGTTGACGCATGAGGTGCAGTGTTTTCCCATGAACTGATCACTCATACTGTTACTGGGCTGATCCGAAAATACGAGGTTCTCATATCTGATATTGAGAATTATATCCTCAACATCGACTTCATGAGTGCATTGGATACCTTCAATATTAAACGTGCAGCATTTAGTCGTGGCTAAGCATGTTGTGGATGTGTGCGTGATCGTATGTCACGTTATCTTACATCATACAAAAGGAATTTGATTGGGCGAGATAGCAAGCTTCATATCATCTCACATTTTACGAAAATGGGTACGATAGTCGTGTGAGATATCAGGATCCACCCTCTACATGTGTTCCCACATCAGGTGCTCAAGGTATTGAAGCAACTACTAACGACACAATTTTCGCAGCGAAAATGGTTCGGTAAGACGCTCACTGTGCCCCTACATGTTCTATGTAATTTTTTGGCGAATAAATGCTGCGACTGGTAACCATCCACAATACTGCTGTGAAGCCTCGAGATAATACAATTACGGGCAGGATCGGGACCCCCACAAGAATAGGTATGTACATGTGGCAATACTGGAGATACTGGGGCGAAGGCCATATGATATTCCACTGTACCCGACCAGAGGAACTTAGCAGTGCTAGTACATAATCAAAGTACTTAAAGTACTGATGTCGGGTTTACTTGCATCAGAGGAGTTTATTAGTCCCATATTTGGGAAGAATGGTGGTGTTCGCTAGACATAGGGAATCGTCCTCAAGCTGTTCGATTTGAAGGGCCAAACTTTCACTTTTATCAAAGGGATATGAAATGGACCATTTTGTACAGCCTTCATGCTGAATTATAAGACCCGAAATAATGAAGAACTGCAGATGCACGAACACGGATTTATGGCTCACTAAAGTTGGTAAGTAGGCTTATTTTCGTATTTTTAGGCATTTTTCGGTGCGGATTTTCTCTTGTTACAAAAATAGGACACCTTTAACCAAAACCAATTTTAGCTATTTTGACCAACAAATAAGTCTAAATATGATTTTGGTTAAAGGTGTCATAATTTTGCAACGAGAATTTTGGAGAGAAAATGTCGACTGAAAATGCACCGAAAAGTGCAAAATACGGCAGGTTTGAACCACTGTAAGGGATCGTTTCCATTAATCGTTTTTTCTTCAGTCGCCATTTTTCTTCAATTTTCTCGATTGAAAAACGATCAATCGCGAATCAGTCGCGAGGATATCGAGAAAAAAAATGAGAAAAAACGATTGAACCTTTTCTGGAAAAAACCATTCTCTCGCGATATCGTTTTTGGATCGTTTACCCATGCGCGATCCGTTCTTGATCGCGAATCTTCAATCGCGAGAGAATCGTTTTTTTCAAGGCGCGAGAGAATCGTGAGGTGGGGTGATATTTGACACATAGGCCGTGTTGCCGTCGTACGCCGCTCTATCCGCGAACTGGGAACTACATGTAATGTTGATTGCGGATTTGTCGATGGAAAAACCTATATTACTATACTATACTGTATAAATGCGTAAGATAACCGAATAATATATATGATTCACGATCTATAGTCTCCTACAAGCCGAAGTAGGGCGTATGCTGGAAATATCTTTTCATATTCCTGTACCATGCTTCCTGTGACGTTCGCGCTCAGATTTACTCTGGCGAAGCGTAAATGACAAAATTACATGTTTATTCAATAATCGTGTGAGTCGACAATGTATTAATGATACAGGATGATAGTCACAATATCTTGTTTTGTAAATACCGGGTACAGGTCATAAGTGGATTTGAGTTCGTTGATTGCATTATCAGAATGATTACGGCACAGGCTTGATAGAGGTGTGAATGGGCGCATGGCGATAACCCAGAACAGCTTAGCCCTCCAGCCGAGAATTTCTAGGTTAATTAAGGTGAAAAATAGTGTAATTAAATATGTATATTTTGTTATAGTAAAACATACATTAGGAAAGGGTATCCATTCATGTTTTGGTACAGTTTTAAACTATTGAGATGTGAATAAGTTAAAAAAATCACCATCAAGTTAATTTTATTTATTATAAGAATATTCGCGGCAGTGATTTCATATTTATATCAAATACATATCTTTTTGATTGAATCGCATATAACGGTTGGATTCGCATATGTACAATACTTTTTATTTTAATTTTATATATTGATAAATGAACTATGAATGATTCCAAAGGGAAGCTCAAGCCAAAAACCAACTGAATATTATATAATTTCATCTCTTACTGGATTAACCAGTTGTGAAAATTTTTGCAAATAGCCCGCGCTATATATTAATAATTAAGTGCTTGCGAAGACTCAAAAGCCCCGTATGACAATGTTATATTCAATACAGCGCCATCTATCTACACAAGGAAAATGGTGATCGTAGGACAAAAAACCACGCGTACAGCGAAAATCTGATGAATCAACTCAAAATTTCAGCCCGCACAGATGCCAAAAACGTTCACGAAAAATACTACACAAGAAATCTGGAATAATACCAGCTTTAAAACACAGAAATACCCAAAATAATAGACGAAATTGCAAGTGCAAATGACCCAATCTGACCATATCCGGGCCTGTGTCCCGTACAAAATATATGTAAATATGAAGTTATAATTATATGCATAACCATTATTCCTATTTATATATATAGATATTTTTTTTCAATTTCTTTCAATATCCCCATCGTATCTATATAACCGCCAACTGTACAGAAACACGCTATAGTTTTACACTAGGCAAAGAATGGAAAAGGAAGAAGAAAAAATGATCGAACTTTATATAGTCTGACTGAAGTGTTAGAAACTCGAACGTGTATGCGGGTCAGTCAGGCTGAACCAATGGCGTACTACTTTCGGCTATAATCCTCAATCGTTTTTTTTCAATCGTTTATATTTTCTCGATTAAAAAGCGATTGAATCGCGATATCGCTTTTTATTCGCGAGAATTTTCTCGATTGAAAAACGATTGCCAACAGAAAAAAACCCCCATTCGAACAGCGATCGCGAATGAATCGTTTATTTTGAAGAAAAAAAACCATTCCCTCGCGCCTTGGAAAATCGCGACTTCGAGAAAATTTGACGAAATAAACGATTCATTCGCGAACGATAATTGGAAACGATGCCTAAGTCTGGTTGTGTTTGTCTGTAGGTCTTGATTATTCTTTATCTTTATCTATTCAAATGGTCAATTTGGTGCTTTTTAGACAAAAATTAGCCCCACCAGCTGTGTGTATCAAAAACGCATTGAGGACGATTCCCTATCTAAAGTGAAGATCATCTTTGTGATCTTGCACTATATATGAATCATAACTTTTGTTGTAAGGTAGCTTACCAAAGATTGAAAAATGTTCAAAAATATTAAAATTCATATTCGTAATAATAATTCATAAAGTGCCATATAGTTATAGAACAACCTCAAGAATATGTGTGTAAAGTTTGTGTATCCTGTAATTTTTGTATGGCTCCGTAAAGGACCATCGCCGATATTGGACAGATCCACATTTGTTTGACACACCGTGTACGTTGCTGTCCTCTCACCGTGACGGGACAACCACAGTTATAATCATCCAGTCTCAGCCAATGTTCACTAAATTTGCATTTTCCCGGCATCGGCAAAATTAGCCCAAAGCTAAATTCCAAACCAACGAACAATGGCGACTGCAATTTGACCAGTTCAAATGGCGACTGTTCTGATACGTAAATTAGTACAGATGTCAAGAGCGTGAGCCAATCAGCTGTCGACATTATGACCTCGACAAATACACGTCACAGAATATGAATATTAATTCAGCGGGAAACAGTCACGAGTTTAGTTCAACCAATGGACTACACAAAATATGTAAATGAGCTGTCTGACCTCGTTCCAATCTGGCGAAGGGTCACCAGCAAACACGTTTCACGGCTGTTTGGATTTTTATTCCGCAATAAATTTCGCTGAACTTCAGAGAATAACTTAGCTTTTTCCACTCATTTTCCCGGACTCTGTACATATATTTCCTCTGACTTTCCATGTCCTTTCAACGAAATTCCATTACTCTTAGCGCCTGGAATTGCATGGCTTGTGCGAGGCCTGTTGTGAATGCTGTAAGGGGCATCAAATGAGAACAGTCTCCGGGCAGGAGATCAAAACTACACATGTGCAGAAGAAAAAAGAAAAACTGAAAAGTGATACTAATGTAGGGTTTACCCTTGGTAAACCCGACAAAAACAAAAGTACTATACAAGTACTTAAATATCAGAATGAATGTGAGAAAACGAATATGCTTAATAACCTGTCGGAATAAATAGTAATAAATTCAACAGATTCATACAGAGGGATTTTGAATTTTATTAGCGCACGTGAAGAACTGTAGCATTTGTACATATTTCAAATTATAATTCTGATATATGAACTATATGTATATGTATCTGAAAATCTGTCCACTATTGTAACCAGTATTCCACCCACAAATACCAGAGATTCTGGTCGGGGCACAAAGTATTCCAATGCAGAACACCTGTGACAACTTTACCTTCACCCTCATGGTGACATTTTACAAATATTAAAAGTTCATGCAAACATGTAGTGAGACGAAAGCCAAATGTCAAACGTCCATTGACACTGTTTACGTCACTTTTAACTGTGAGAATTAACAGTATAAAATCTGCAGAATTTAATAAGTTATTTTTATGACAGACATAACATTCTCTCATTGAGTTGGTAAGCTCAAAAAAGTTTGGATAAAACCTGAATGTAGACGGCGTACAATCCGATATCATGAGAATGAGGCGTAACAGGAGGATGTTTTTTCTCTGATAGCCTCCCCCCTCAAACATATACAGAGGACGAAGCAAGAATATACTGTTCGTTTTTTATGAATTAGTTATACCACTGTCGTTAGATTCCATATGTCTGACTAGATTTATATCCATAAAAATGCCTGTTCCATATTATGTTACACAAGAAATAAAAATGACAAAAACAATAACTGATCAGAGATGGTTAACCTAATTTCATTTCAACATATTAACCCTATCTGCCCTGGGCTTTTTTTGGACCTGTCCTGGCCTGGGGGGGGGGGGCGAAATGGTCTCCTCCCTAATTATTTTTTTACCTCTTGAGCTAGGGAGCTGCAACTTACCACACTATACCCTTGGGTCGAGCTCTACCAGAAAATGTAGAAAAAGCCAAGATGGCCGCTTTGATGACGTCACAGTGACGTCATTTTCAAAAACAACATTTTTGGTCGGATTTCCCTTTTTTTATGCAATTTCTCCGCAAAAATGGCACGATAAATTAGCAAATATTAATGTGATGTGAAATAAAATAGTTTTTGCCCACTTTTCATAGCGGAAAAGCAGAAATTTTGAACAAATATGACAAAATCATCACTTTTCTGGTACCCCACGTGGACGCTATCTTGAATTTACCCATGATCCTGTGCTCGGGGGTTATGCAAATAGGTCCATATTGCCCCCCCCCAGGTCAGATAGGGTTAAGGAATCCGCGTCACTAAAATATCCGAGGATTACTCTTTGAATAATTTTATTACACTATTAATTTCCAGGGATTCCAGCCTGAAATTTAGAACCAATTCCGAGAAAGGTGCTGGATGCCATCGATATTTTTTGAATTTATATCACTGAAATCTAATGCTGGATTAAAATTGTAATTCAAGGAACGGTTCTGATCTACATATATCCAAGACATCGAGGAATATCCTCAGTTCATGCCACGTTTACGTTCTACACTTTTATTTGTCGTAATCCTATTCATGGTGAAGCATTCTGAACGACTCTCCCAACAACTCGGCATCGTCGGGCTTTCTTGTCAAATCGACATTACATTCGGACGATGACATCCTCACGAGGAGATCACGATTCTCTGCTTTGTGTAGTTCTGACATCATGGTTTCTGAAAAGCAAACGCGTCAAATTAGGATATTCATGGTTGTTTATATAAGGAAATAAGCGAAATAGGACCAGAAAACAAACCGGAAGTACTAGTTCTGTCAGTTGAATAACTCGACGAAAATCCACAAACGACAAGTGGCAATCACATAATGTGATTGTATAATAGATATTGTGCAAGTCCACTACTGGACTGGATATAGAAACCCTAATGCGGAGCAACTATTTTAATCCACTGATAATTTCAGTCTTGAGGGACGACAGATATAATATAAAATAGCTATTTGGCATCACAGTGCCTATTGAGAGTTTTCCTCTTGAGTGATTTATGTAAAATAATAGCGTATACTGCTCCGAACACTACATCGACAGCCTTTTCTTAAGCTGATATTTTTTTCTCACATTTTATATTCCCCGTGTGCATGAGCTAACGCATTTTCTTGGACGTATTGGATCTGTCAAAATTACATTCTTCGTGTGTGCAAGCAACACATTTATTTTCTCGCCAAACTGCAATTCCTACCTAGCTTAAAAAGTCGCTAATCGGACGACAACGTGTTCTGAGAATGTTCAAGATTGAATACGCGTGTTAAAGTTGTGAACATTGTGTTAGAGTCTAGAATGCTGTTGTTCAAACTTTGAATGCGTGTGTTAAAATAATGAACAAATGTGTTCTTAATACGTTCTACATTTGAATACCTGCGTTATGGTTCGAATGCAAAAGTTCAAAATTGAACATGGAAGTTAACAATTTGAACACAATCACGCGCTCATTAAGTGTTACAATTTAGGCGTTCAATAATTGAACACCTCAGTTTACAGTGTAGCTATTTCCCCTTTTCACTCACTTATATGACAAGTACATGTCAGAGGGCGTCACTGTGAGCAAGAATAGGTAATATGACGCCATATATAAGTAGTTTATATAACGTCATCAGTCGGCCAGATGACGTTATTACTAGGCACACAGCCAGAACAAAAGTTGATGGCCCATCACCCTTTCATAATGATCAGACCTGGCCATCACCTTTTAAAGGTGATGAGTTAGAGCCATCACCTTTAAATGGCGACGGCCATCTCCTTTTAAGGGTGATGATGTCACCTGACCTAAATGTACGATCACTGCCCATCACTCTTTCGATGTGATGGCCATCATTTTTAAAGGTGATCATAAAAAAGGGTGATGGCTCAAACTCATCACTTTTTCGGGGTGATAGTTATCACCTTTTTTCTGGCTGTGCAGATCAGATGACACCATAAGTAGGTTTATCCAATAAGTAGGTCGGGTGACCCAATAAATATTACAGATTGGAGCGATATGCAAGAGGTGGGAAAAATTGACGACGTCTGGCGACTAAAAAGCAAACATATGACTCTACAGGAAAGCATCCCTCGGCACCTAACATTCAGTTTTTGTTCGCACTTTATCTGCTAACCCCCTTGTGTTTTGTAGCAAAATATAATATCTTCCTGTTTAAAACTCTCTGTGGATTCTCGGGCGTAGCCTTAGTATCTCAGCTGCGCTTTTATTGCAGCTGTTCATGTGGAGACTATGAAGTATCCACACGGCCCCTAGCACCGGCTTAAGCGGAATTAGATACGCTAGCCCGGGAGCTGTGATGATAGATGAGCATCGTGGACGTCTGATGGAGTAGATGCCTCAACATGGGGTAACCTGGTAAATGTAAGAATACCCAGAAAAACTAACCTGTGAGGCCCGACGTCGTACGGCTTAAATTTCCCCACCTAAACAATAAACCTACATATATTTGTCGAGTGACATGTACAGTGGGCGGGCCTAGAGATGACACAGTACAATAACGTACAAATACAATAGCCAGGTCAAATTGAGGAGGTGGAGATTATTTGACCGTATTAACCCTACCTGGCCTGGGGCGGCAAAATGGCCCCCCTACCAAACTTTCTGAGCTACCTCCGGAACGACAAAATATGAAGAGCTGAAACTCCGGGACTTTATAGTCGATCATATTGGGGTCATTTTGAGCCTATTTGCATGACCCCCCGAGCAGAGGATCATGGATAAATTCAAGATGGCGACCACGTGGGGTAACAGAAAAGTGAGTTTTTCGTCATATTTCTTCAGAATTTCTGCTTTTCCGCGTTGAAAAGTGAACAAAAACTATTTCATTTCACATCACATTAATATTTACTAATTTATCATGCAGTTTTTGAGGAGATATTCCATAAATAAAAAATTCGAAAATCTGACCCCAAAAATCGACCCCAAAACGCCGTTTTTAAAAAGGTTCTGGTTTTCTGGTAGAGCTTGACCCAAGGGTATGGTGTGGTAAGTTTCCGCCCCTAGCTCAAGGGCTAAGAAAAATAATTAGCCCCCCCCCCGGCCAGGATACGTCCCAAAAAGCCCAGGCCAGCTAGGCTTAAAGTGCTAATGCAGCAAAATTGTCAATTTCATTTTACCGTGAAATTTTACGGTTTGGGATTTCTGGTTTAAGTTAATAAAATTCTCACAGAGAGTTTTAAACAGGAAGATATTATATTTTGCTACAAAGCACAAGGAGGTTAGCAGATAAAGTGCGACATTTACGGTCACCATGTTTTCGTGTATGTGACGTCATAAGTATGACATGCCGGTCGACGAGCAAGCCAGCGATACGCGTAGCATATGGCGAAGACCAATCTCCATAGACTTAATTCACATTGTTGGTGACTTAATACTCTCAATATCCATCACTGTCTTCGCATGGTAACGTGTCAGGAATGAAAGAAAGAATCCAGTCGGCCACGTATCCCTGCATGACCACTTACAATGATTTATTTATCACTTACCTTAAATCGTGGGCAGTAGATGGACGAAGGCATGCAGTTACTGTCTGATTCACATACGAGGGAACGGGGTTTTCGTGGATTTATCAGTTAATATAACCCGTTAGCTCTCGAAACTCACAATATATTCCAAACTCTGTCTGTGCAATTATTCGTCATCAAAAATATTCCCCTGGCATTAGAAATTATTTTTAAAATCTCCAAAATTTGTATCGCCTGAGCAACTGCACGTTGAATATGGACACGCGCGATCATGCCGACAACCGGGCAAGTGAAAAGATTAGTGAGCCCAGAGCTTTCTCTATGCCATGCACTAACATAATTTCCGAAATATTAAAATATTAAATTGGAGTTTACATACCGAGAAAACTAACATTTCAAACATTTCAACTAAAGAAGATTCAAACAACAACAACACTCAATTTAAACAAAAAAACAGGACAAAGACAACATTGAAAAACGAGTCTCTCGGGAGTATCTGAAATAAAAAATAAACATGAAATTAGTTCAACATTATTCCGAAATATAATACTAAAATATTGTCTAACGAGAAGGGTGCAAAATAATTTTACCGATAGCACAGAAAAATATATAAAACAAATATAAATTCTAATAAAAAAATATTATTCAACAATTTTGAATAGCTTTTTCTTTACTCATGCCGCCCAAACTTCTCAACAGTTTACATTTGCTTTCATGACAGATCATATTGTGGCACGCAAATAGAATATAGATCTAGAGTGAATGGAAGAAATTCTTGCATAAAGCCTTCACTTTTTGCACGAGAAAACCGGAATGTGAAATTGTAGACCGAAGACTTCCCTGCTGTTGTATTTGCTTTGGCAGCACGCGGACCTCGGAGAAAGCACTTCAGACGTCGTGATAGTTTCATTTCAATTTAGAGCATATGATATTATGTTTTTAGATCTAATATAAAGTTGATTGTAATAGGAAGAAGAAAACATATATCTCTGAGAATCTGGGGATAATGAAGATCGATCTTCGTTATTTTCTTGAAGTTAGAAATCCTTCCGTGTAATGATAAGTGATACACCGTACAGCCTATGCATTCATGCAAGCAAACAAAATGCAGACACTGGCAGATAAATTTTATAAATATCGTACAAAACACATTTATATAGACCAGGTTCTAGGTAATTAATTTGACAAGAATGCGTAATAATAATGGAACTGCTCAGTGGAATTTGAAGTCATTTCTATGGCAATGAATTCAATTTAGCCTGGTTGCACATGGTAGGCTTCGCTCGGTCGCGGATGAGGGGCTTTATTTATCTTCATTAGGTCCATAGAAATTGATAAAGGTCAGTCTATATTCATTCACACGTATGTCTAATAATAAACAGTTTCACTTGTCATACTTAATTTCCCGATGAACATTAAATTCAAAATTTTTATTAAACAAACCAGTATATTTGCCACGAGGACGGGCTTGCCTCCCTCCAACACTATGTCCGCCATGCTGAGCCCATCTTCACAAGTCCAGGTAAATCCTAAATCCTCGCAGAGGGTTAACCTGGACATTTTTGGTGATTCGAATGAGTTCTTGAGTCGATGCCTCTATTATACTATCTCGTACATTTCATCCCCCGCGCTTGTTTTGAAATAGCATGCCGATATCCCAAGTCTGCGGATTTGGCTTTGACTTCCCATGTCGATTTCATCCCGACATCAAAGCACTTTGGCCCGCGATGAAATCCAAACCTTTCACATCTCATATCTCGCAGCGGATTGGAATATTCAGCTAGCTTAGCGCGTTCACTGATTGGCTTGATCTATTTATAACCAGAACTAGTATGGCTTACTAACCAAGCCAGTGTATCGATCCTAACAGATTGATCGATCCACTGGCTCGCGAAGATGTGCTGAGCCAAGACTCAGTCTGACGACCGGTCATACTTATGACGTCATGCATATATAATTTTGTAAACAAAGCCAAAGAAAACGGTCGCACTTTTAAAAGCAAAATTGCACGCATTTTTCCATTTGAAATAAGAACTTCTCCTTGTCCGATTTTCCTCATGGATATAGCAAATTAATAAAAATGTCGCTGCATTAGCACTTTAACATTACTATGTCGATGTGATCAACTGCCTTGAATGGGGTTTGGGATAGAAGACAATTAATTTTGAGCTTACGACCATGCATCGTTAGACAGAAAATAACGTCCATCGATTACGATCAAATATGCGTGATTAGTAGTAATACCATGCAATTTTCTTAGCAAAATGGCTTCGAAATACAGCAACATCCCCATCGACAAATGTAAAGCGGCAATCCAACTGACGAATGTATAACGACATCCCTATTGACGAATGTACTACAGACCAAGGCCGGAGAAGAAATGAAACCAGTTCGGCAGAAGACGACGTTGGATCGTCAAGTTCGGAAGAACTGTTACTGAAGAGTGACATTTCTGGCATAAATTCGTCAACAAAGCCACCAATTAACATAGATAAGTGACCTACGAATCGTTGTCTCTGAATAAGATACAATCTTTATACATTTAGAAGAAGCAGTTAGGCCTGGTGAACGACAACCGCCGAGACGCCCTTTATGGGAACGTGATGAAAACCAAACGCTAGTTGCTATGAGAAATGGTGTTCGACTGTACAGACACGTGGGTTGTATACGGGCCAAAGACGGATTTCAACGACCAGACACTATTACGGGTATCCACGGTAGTGTATTACTTCCCCGTCATAAACCTGATGTTTCACTTCCTCTACTGAACATCACTTTTAAACAAAATCCGTATAGTTTGCTGTAGACACTGTTAGTTCTGTCTGCATGTTATTTTATCGTATCTATAAATACACACGTGATATCAAAGAAAGATAATTATCAGTCAGTGTGGTAGAATGACAAGCTCAATCAATGTCAATGTGACAAAGGTAATCTTTCCGATGCGTGTTTTTCAGAAGATTTATTGAAATGATTGGATAGCGTTTCTATTATGCATTATCTGAGTAAAGGTCGAAAATTGATTGCATGAGTTCGGGTAGGAAAATCATAGTTCCGTCTGTCTCTGAATCCGGCTTTACAAACCGGTTTTTGCTCGTCTTTATTTCAATACACGGGTATTAAACTGACATACTATCTGATTTAGTTCGGCACTGCCAGTATACACTGATCTACTATCTGACCTACTGGCCCAGCGCTAGCAATATATACTGACCTACTCTTTGGTATAGTGGTCATGCACTGCCAATATATACTGATCCACCGACCTGACTAGATTGTTTGGTCCGGCTCTGCCATTATTTACTGGCATACTGTCTGACATATTGACCTAGCATCCAATATAAACTGATTTACTATCTGACCTATTGGTCATGTACTTCAAATATATACTTTCCTTCTATCAGATAGATTGGTTCGGCTATGCCAATATATTCTGATCTAGTATCTGACTTATTGGTCATACACTATACAAATTTACTGGTGTACTATCTGAACTATTGGTCAAGCGCTGCCAAGATATACTGACCTGCTATCTGAACTATTGGTCCCTATATACACTGGTTTACTATCTGATCGATTGGTCATGCACTCCAAATATATACTTCCCTCCTATCCTTTTTATTGGGCCAGCTATGCCAATATATTCTGATCTAGTATCTGACCTATTGGTCATGCACGATACATATTTACTGACCTACTACCTGAGTTATTTGTTCAGCGCTGCCAATATATACTTACCTACTATCCGAATTTTTAGTCTAGCGCTGTCAATATATACTGACCTACTATCTCATCTAATGTTCCAGCGCTGCCGAAATACTGACCTACCATCTAACTTATTGGTCTACTACAGCAAATAAAGACTGACCTACAATCTGACTTATTGGTCCAGCACTTTTGCCTTGGTGATCGTCTGGTAAGTACTCGTCCGGTAACAAACACCTGTCTACTTTCTCGTATACCGTAGTCATGTTGTTGCCATGGAAAGTTACCTGTGACAAAAAACAATAACAAAAAAAGAAAGTAGCCCATATTAATAACTATAAGATGCCAACATTCCCCATTGATTAAAATGTTGTGCGGTCTATTCCGCGATGCGGACAGTGATGTGTATGTGTGTATGTATGTATCACATATTGCCGATACTATTATGCCAGCCTATTCTGGAGACTTTCGAAATTGAACTATCACTTACCATCGCATGCAGCGTTCTACACTGGGCTTGTAGCCAAGTAATCTCTGGTACAGTTCTCCGACTGGTTTGCACTTTGACAAGTTATGATTAATTTCATTCCGTTTCTCGATATTAATTATGATTATGAATCATTTTGCATATTAGACTGGACAAGGTTTGTTTCACTGAATGAATTCCAAAGTGTGCAAAGCATCGATCTATGGTGAAAGTCAGACAACTGAATGTTTTGTCTCGAATTCAAGGCTAATAAATAGGCCTACACGGCTGCACGCTGGATCCGTAATAATGCGCCAGGAGATAAATAATTGATCTTCAGCTGTGTGCAATTTTTTGTTTTTGTCCTGCTTTTGAATTTCAAAGAGAACCTGAACTGGAATATGAAATGGAATAACAAATAATTGTAAACGATGAACATCGAACAAATCCAACTACATTACATGTATCTACGAGGCATTACTATGTGTACTTTAAGTATAAACACCGATATACTCACTCGTTGCTGAAGTTTGGCCGACATCATTGGTTTGATGAGAGTAAACAAGGCTTCGAACAGTGCTCCGGAGTTGTAGTAGTGAAGCTGCTTGTATCGTAACGGATAGGACTTCTGTCGGCGAGAAAAGATGTTGTTTTTCTATAGCATCATGAACAGAGCAAATTAGGGGGGGGGGAGGGAGTTAATGTCACACTTAAGATTATTTCACTCATATGGCGACAGCTGGATAGTGGAGGAAGTCAAAGTACCCGCAGAGAACCACCGCTCGTCGGCAAGTAACTGGCAAAGCAAATTGAGGGGTGAAATTTCATATTATGATCGAAAGACTTACTGGTATTCTACTGATTACATTAATGCTATACAAATGTTCCGTCTTCCTTCGACAAGAATTTGCACATATTTGTGTCAACATCAAACGCATTTCGCAATTATTGGCCAAACAGCAACCAAATCATGGAATTGTTTCAGCGTCAGTTATTATATTGGCCTGTTCCCGTTAGGATCGTAAATCTGTTCGTACGTTGCTGCGTCTCAGGTTCTGTATATCTGTGTATTTGGGTTGAGTTTCGTGAAGTTGTCGCCCAGTTTTGTCGTGAAGTTTTAACCTATACTATCATAGCATTTAGTGTCGTCTATCATGACAAATAACCGTGACTGCTGAGCAAGAACAGCGAAGCTGTCGATCAGAGGTCCTTCTCATTCAGCAAGCTTTATACGACATACTTTGTTAATTTGTTGGCTGAGCAGGAAATCGGGATGGAAGAGGTGGAGGCGTTGGGGCAGACGTCGAATTTCCGTGAATGGTTCGCGGCGTTCTATTCTAAAATAGTTGGGTGTGATTGTTTGTCCATTGAGGAGTGTACGGTGGTATTGTCCCCGTTTGCTGCTCGTTATTTTACAGTGGAGCGCCAGTGGATAACTCCTTTCGTTGACGATAAAGATGTTGTGGATATCTTAGTGAGTTTGCTGCGGATCGAACGTACGAGAGCACCGTTATATGAGTTTAAGGCAGACATGCGAAAAGTGTTTTTGTTGGAAGATACGGATCAGCCGGACGCTTTGCCGTACATGTATCAGGTGATAATCGATAACAGCAAAGTGCTGATTACTGTTTCCGTTCGTGCAGTGGAATGTTTCCAGTGCCATTCATTTGGGCATGTCCGTCGTCTTTGCAAAGCCCTATTCTGTCAGAGATGTTAGGTTTTACATGACCCTGCTGTGGTGTGTGAAAATCGTGTGGAGCAGATGAAGACTGATCCTGGTGATAATACGCAGAGAGATGATCTGACTGTAACTGTGGATATAACGCCAATATCCTATGCTTCTGTTACGGAGAGATCAGTTTGGAGTAAGGGAGGTGAGAAGTCTGGAGCTAAGGAAGGTGAGAAGGTGCATACTGTTGAAGGCGGAGAAGTACGGGAGGTGAGAATGCGCAGGCTGGAGACAGTTAAAGTACATGAGAAGGTGCAGATTGTGGAAGCTGTTCATAATGGGGAGTAGATTATTCAAGTCACACGCGAAGCTGCCAGACTTGTACAGTAAAGTGAGGGAGGGGAGTTACGTGAAACTTGAAACCGTCAGACCCTCCCGATTGAGGCGATAGACACTGTATGTTCTTAAGGTACTTCAGATGTTGAGACCATATCGATGTGAATTCACTGAGAAATCTAAGAAAATTGATCCGGTTATGAAAGACTATGATTTTGTACAGTGATGATTGTGTTGTGGCAGCAATAGACTTTGTTGGGGGTATTTATAAAGTGCCCGAGTCTAGTAAACATCAAAGAGTTAATTGGGACTGCGGTCCCCTTGGATAACTGTATGAACATGGTGGCAGAATTCAGAGGATGCCACAGCATTAAAAAGAAAGTTTTAAAAAGAGAGTGTCTGACAACAATCGGTTTGTCATGTAATTTTTTTTTTAAATGTGTTTCATTGTTAGATTTTTGATTGATTGGTTATGTTTTTCGATATAATTTAATATTGTTTGTCGCTATATAGCTATAATATTGCTAAACGTGACATGATATTAAACGTAACTCTCTCTCTACATATTATATTGATCTATATCACGCTACCGATACACTACACTACAATGTGTTCGCGTCGTAGAAACTGTATCATAACTGACGCCGACACAATTCCATGTTCTGGTTGAGACAAACAGATCAAGAGGCCGTGATTGGGGTCTCACAAGCTGAGTGAGTGAGTGGGATTTAACGTCGTTTTCAACATTTTTTATTCATATCACGATGGTGCCTACATGTGCCAGAACACGAGTGTGTCCACAGTTCCTAATATCCTGGACACTGATCAGCCCAGTAAGTACAGCACCCGGTCATCCATCCAAATATTGACCGAGCTCACTCACAAGCTGAATCTATAATAGAGATAGACACTGGAGTGTTATTCCTTGTTAAAGATATAATCATCCTAAAATAATTGTAATTTCGCGAACTGAAGAATAGTAATTCATATCATGATTGGTCCTGAGTGTGAAAACATTTGACAATTGAAAATAACTAATCTTGTATTGTACGGTGGTTAATGGCCAAAATAAATATTCTACAAAACTGGGCCCATGAACTAAAAATAACAGGCACGCCATTTATGGATTTGGTGTCTTTTTTGTTCGCTCAATTGCCGACTTTCGATGCAATTCAACTGTCGAAACTATTCACATCTGTGAGTCAAAACATGGACTACTAAACCCCAGTTCGGAAAATTATGATTTTTTTCTTCTAAATTGATTACAAGTTTAATCTTCATTTTATATACAACTTTTCGTTATTTGACAGACATCATGAAAATTTGAGTCTTTTGAACCTATTGCATTTTGATTTCAGGGTACAGGGAATATATCTCGTTCAAAGGATACCTGTAGGTTTGAGGAATATATTTCTGTCAAAGGGCACAGGTTTGGGGACTGTATATCAGTTAGAGGGTAAAGGTTTGGGAACTGTATCTCACTCAGCGAAATCCAACAATATACTCATATAGAATCACCATTTTCTCTTCAATTTGTTCAGTTAATGCTACATAAGTAACAAATTACAGCAAAGGTCAAACGGTCATTAGTAATTTGGAAAAATTGGCTGTGTAAATAAGCTAAAAATAAAGCCAATATAAGACGTTGACCATCACCGTTTTAATGGTCATATATAGTGATGGCTCTAACTCATCGCGATGCATTAATACCCAAGATAAAATATTCACTCACGAAGAAAATAGTTGCCATGGTTGGCACTACTTCAATCCCTAAGAACGTCTGATGTTTCATGGTAATGCCACCGACGTCGTGTAGGAAGATAATGCCATTGACTTGTCCCTCCTCATTAAGGAGCACCAAATCGAAGAAAGCGTGAATAGCAGCTATATAATCGTCACGTGTTAATACTTGTCCGGAATGATCCATTTCACCTGTAAGACAAAAGATATGGCAACAATGTAACAATGTACTCAACTCTTTGAAACAGACTCTTTCTCCTCTCGATTTTGCTTCGTGTACTGCCGCTGCGGCGTCGTGGGTTCATGTACGTGAGCACGAGAATTGTCTGGGTTATTTGTATGTGGCGAAATCTCGTGACTGACTGAAAATGTTCAACTTGCATGGAAAATAATAAAAATTTTATCCTCAGCTAGTAGTATTCTAAAATCTGCTGTCAGAGTTGGTATCGGGCTTCATATTCAGCGGTGTTCTGAAATTTTAAACTGCAGTTGCCAGAGGCCTTCATATGGAGCGGTTTTCTAAAATCTCTCCCCTTTGGCTCGAGCTGTTTTGTTATTCAGTGGTCTTCTTAAAATTACATCCATTTGGCAGCGGCCTTCTCATTCAGCGGTTAATATGTCTACCTCGAGTTAACAGCGGCCTAATAAAAGAGCGGTTGTATAAATATCTTCCTTCAGTTTGTAGCAGTCTTGTTATTGAACGATATTGCAGAATCTTTAGTTTGAGTTGGCATCGGCCTTCTTATGGAGCGGTGTTCTTAACCCTATCTGGCCTGGGTGATTTAGGGTGTATCGCAGCCTGGGGGGGGGGGCGGAAAGTGCCCCCCCATAATATTTTCTCTACCACTAAGGCCAGAGCGTTAAAACTTACCACACAGTATCTTTGGTTCAAGCTCTGCCGGGAAATGTCAAAAAATCCAAGATGGCCGCCATGATTACGTCACAGTGACGTCATATTCTCGGAAGCCATTTTTCGGCCTTTTTGGGGTCGATTTTTCAAAATTTTCATTTTTCCGATTTTTCTCTCGAAAAAAATAAAATAAAATATAGAATAATTAGTTTTGCATAAATAATATACTTTCAAGGCCTTTTAGGCAAGGAAAATGTGACGAAATAGAGCGAAAAGGTTGAAAAACACGACTTTCGCGGATACCACATGGACGCCATTTTGAATTTACCCATGATCCTTTGACCGGGGGTATCTGAAAATAGGCTCAAAATGACCCCAATAAGATAAGCTTAAACGTCACTAAGTTTCAGCCTCCTCGGTTTTGTCGTTTTGGAGCAGCAGAGAAAAGTTCACTAGGGGGGGGGGCACTTTCCGCCCCCCCAGGCCAGGTAGGGTTAAATATTAACCTTTAGTTGGCAGCGGTATGCTTATTGAGCGATATTCTAAAAACAACAATCAAAGTTGACAGCGGGCATCATACGGAGCGGCTATCTAAAATCTCCCCTTGGCTCAAACGATTTTGTTATTCAGCGAACATGGAATACATCCATGAAGCAACGGCATTTTCACTCAGCAGTGTTCTTAATATCTACGTTCAGTTTGCAACGGCATTCTTATTGAGCCACGGTGGTCCATAAACGAAATGCTATTATTTTTACGTTTGTAATTTTTATTTTCAACTGTAGGTTTTTTTTGGAGGGGGGGGGGGGACGTGTGAGGGGGGAAATGGTTTCTTTAGTTTCACCTTTTCATCTGAGTGAAAACATTTTCTCGCGAGTGGAAACGTTTTCACTGAGATGTAAAGATTTTACCTGGGTGAAAACGTTTTTATCTAGGCGGAAACGTTTTCACCTGGAGGAAACGTGTTCCCCGGCGGGAAAATCTTTCACAAGGATGGAAACCTGTGCAACTGTGTGGAACGTTTTCACCCGGGTGAAATCGTTTTCACCTGGGTGAGATGGTGTTCGTCCAGGTGCACAGGTTTCCATCCCGGTGAAAATGTTTTTACCTGGGTGAAAATGTTTTCTCCATCTCACAACGGCCTTTATGTTCGGCATTCTTCTTGAATCTTCAACTTCACATTGTAGCGGCCTTTATACTCAGCGGCTTTGTAAAATCTACCCATTAATTGACGCGTTTTGTTATCCAGGGGTGTTGTTTAATATCACCTTCATTGCCAGCGGCCTTCTTATTGATGTTGTATAATTCTTCATCTTCAGTTGGTCTATGCCGATCTTTGAATATAGCCTGAATAATTAAGCTATACATCTGAAATTTGTACAGATGTTCCCACCATTGAGTGGGCGATCTCATTGGTTTTCATGGGTTGACTTTTTACCTTTATACCTGCAATTTGGATTAAATGACTTAATTACGAGGAATTTCGACTCTGCAAATTTTTGCCCATCTGCCCCCTGCTGGAGTGCTCCACTAATTCAGCCTAACCATTGCAGTTACTGGTGTAAAATTGTTGAGAAATATTATTATCAATTACTTTGCGTGTTAATAGATTTTTTAAATAAGTATCGGCACCCTGGTATTAAATGTGAAAACCGCTGAAATCGTTCAGTCATGGAACGGTTGATTAGTTCATTGATAGTCATGCAATGAGAGGAATGCATTCATATCACTTCAATAATGGAAATGACGCTACTGCCATGACGTCAAAGAAGGGCTTAACACTGAAAGTGTATCAGTTGTGGCGAAGCAACAATAAATTTGGAAGATTTTCCAGGGTCCTTGTATTTTGTAAAAATCAATCAATTGTAGTTTAACCCTATCTGGCCTGAGCTTTTTGGGACGTGTACAGGTCCCCCTAAATATTGTTCTTACTCCTTGAGCTAGGGGGTTGAAACATACCACAATATACCTCTGGGTCAAGCTCTAACAGAAAAGATTGCCGCTCTGATGACCCAACAGTGACGTCATTTTCAAAAATCGCATTGTTTGGTCGATTTTTCGGTCAGAATTTCAAAATTTTATATTATTATTGTTTTTAAGTGATAAACGAATGATACATTAGTGAACAATCTGATGTGAAGAATAAAATAGTTTTTGCCCACTTTTCATCCCAGAAAAACAGAAATTTTGAAGAAAAATGACAAAAACGCCACTTTTCTGGTATTTTGAATTTACTCAAGATCCTCTGCTTGGGTCGTCATGCAAACAGGCTCAAAATGACCTCAATATGATAAGCTACAAAGTCACGGAGTGTCAGCTCTCAAGTTTTCGTCCTTCCGGAGATAGGATAGAAAGTTTGGTAGGTGGGGAGCAAGGGGACATAATGTTGTCAGCGAATGTGATTTTATATTATTGAATTTCATGTTGTATATATTAAATGTTATAAATTGTGTAGCCGAAACCTGGCAAATTGAATAATTCCGGCTCTTAAGCCAGCTTAGCTTGCTAACAGCTGAGCAAATTCTGTGGTGTGATTCTTAACCACTGACCGACTGCTCTCGATTTGCAGCTCTAAAGTGTTATTGGACAGCTTGCCCCTAGATCGTAATCAAATTGAGTTATGATCTGTTTCAACTTAATGATCCCTATCAGATTTGAGTGTGTATTAATTGATTGCTTTTCCAGGCTATTTTTGGAACTGTTTTTACCTCCGTCGATCAGACGGAGGTCTAGGAACGCAACGTGAAATCTCCCGCCAAATAATTGTCATATGGGGAACCCACGACTCATAGTATTTCCAATAGGGATCGTCATGGTTCCCGACGAAATCTTGCACTTTTTCTTTGGACACAATTGAAATAATGGGGTTCCCCATTGCAATTCATTGCAGTGGGCCTTGCTTCTGTAGTCGGGTTCCACCTCAATCTCGAAACCAGAGCTATCCGGTTCTGTCCTGCATCCACCGAGAGATTGAACGTCTGGCGGCCCTCCAGCTTGGAGAGACGGACAATGCGATTTTTCGCTTCTTCTCTCCCCCGATAGACTCTATTCCAAATTGAAACTTTTTGAAACCTTTTGGAACCATTTGTGAAAATCTAGGAGGCAGGAAATATTCCCTTTCCACCAGCAAACACGTTATTAGGCTCTATTTCCCGAAATAAAATTTACGGTGGGGAAGGTCACCAAGGTCGCGCAAAGACATGTTGTTGTTTTCCATTTCCGGGTTTGTATTTTGAGTCATTTCTTGTTTCCAAGAGTGTTTCATTACTCCAGATCTATGCGAACATGTTCTATGACATATGTTCTAACGCAAATAGTCTCGTTCCATCGAACCATAGCCAATTAGTCGTTAAATCAATAACCGAACAAAGGGGGCGTGGTCCATATACTTGTAATGTTGTGTAAAACTGTAAAATGCATGTTTTATTTTTCGTTTATTTTTTATTTTGCTGCATGTTTGGGCCCGGAAAAAGTATCCGTATTCTTCCACTGATATATAACGTAGATGGCAAACCTGTCTCATAGTCTGTGAAACCCAAATTGTATGAAAATTCAACGCAAACAACATGTGCTATTTTTCTTTGTTTTTATTCAAAATTCATGTTTACTTTTGGGTCAAATGTGTATTTCCATGCTTGATTGAGACTGGAAATGAATTAAAACTTCCACCAGCATGTCCCGTAGCCCATAAGACTTTTACGTGGTCTGCCAAATCAAAATTGTGCGATTTATCAACGCGCAGCACATGTACCAAATTCATGTATTTATTATGTAAAATGCAGGTTTGCTTTTTTCTGCAAATTCATATTTCCCTGCCTGTTTCAGATTAAAAAACCATTAGCAAAGTTTTGATAACATGTGGTGTAGATGATAAACCTGTCACGTAGTCCTTGAAATCCAAATTGTGCAAAAATTCAACGCAAACAACATGTACAATATTGTAGCATTTTTGTGTAATGGTCTGTTGATTTTTGGGTCAAATTCATATTTCCTTCCTTGCTTGGGACTGGGAATGCATTGGAAAACTTCCGCCAACATGTCCCGTAGTCCATAAGACTTTCACGTAGTCTGCCAAATCAAAATTGTGCGACTTATCAACGCGCAGCACATGTACCAAATTCATGTCTTTGTTATGTGAAATGCCGGTTTGCTTTTTTCTGCGAATTCATATTTTCCTGCCTGTTTCGGACTGGAAAACAATCAATAAAGTTCCGCCAACATGTGTCGTACATGATAAACCAGTCACGTAGTCCGTGAAATCCAAATTGTGTGAAACTTCAACACAAACAACATGTATTATATTGTAGTATTTTTGTGTAATAGTCCGGTTGATTTATGGGTAAAATTCATATTTCCCTGCCTATTTCGGACTGGAAAACCATCAGTAAACTTCTGCAAACATGTGCTGCTGCCCATAACAGTATCATGTAGTTCACAAGCCAAAAAACGTGTGATTCACAGCAACATGTCACATGTATAAGCTTATACATGTACAATGTCATATACATGGCATGTTTACTTTTGAATTAATTTCATATTTCCAGTCATGGCATTTACCTGGAGAGCACTGAAAAACTTATGCAGACATGTGCCGCTGCCCGTAACTGTACCACGCAGTCCACAGACCACTAATCCTGCAATTTACAGCGACATAGCACTTATACATGTACAATGCTTTGGCATATGTTTACCTTTAAATTTATTTCATAGTTCCAGCCATAAACTTGATGTAAGATACAATAATCTTCTGCCAACATGTTGTAAAGTCCATAAACCTGTCACGTAGGTCATGAAGCACATAAGCATCAGAGTCAGTGATTGGCCACAACCCCCCCCCCCCTGATTCCTCAGGAAATAAACATTACGCATGTAATGATGACCGGCAGAGTGATACATGTGTCAATCGGTCAGACATTTTCAAGGATGTCCAGTTTTACCTCAAAACAACCATGCCGGACTTCATTCCTTCTCTCAGAATAATTGGATCTAACTTTTTCAAAACCTGCAGCCCCCAATAGCTCCTGGATCTAGACCACATAAATGAAGGGATCTAGTTTATCGGTGCTATGGCAAAAATATCATGTAGAATGGGTTGTGTGGATAATATCAGATTCATGAAAGTTGAAGTCCTGCAGCATGCTCCACAAATATCATCAAAGGTCATACAACTTTCTGGTCTGCGCCAGTGTGGATCTATACTTAGCTGCTGAAGATATTTCTAATTTGAGGATACTGGGCAATCATACTAAATTTATTTTCATAACTTCATTTATTTTCACAATAAGCAACATAATCGAGATTAGCAAGTGAAGTTTTACAACATAATATAATACGCATCATGGATCTCCTTCAGTTTCTGTGGATATCTGTTACCCTGATTCAGTCATAATATTGTCTGTATTATATTGATGTCGACAAGGAATATACATAATTATTTGATAGTATTATTAATTGTATGTTGTTTATGATTAACATGAACTTTTTATTCGCTGGAATCCAGCCATTTGTTCCATATTGGCAATATTCTCATCAGCCATCACCATTCAATATGAATGTGATACATGTACAAGTCCATGGTAATTGATACATTATGGTGAAGGTGACCTGTAACCACCAGTATACAAAATTATTCAGAGCCCATTGAATCCACACATGATGCCGAGACAGATCAGAACGAAGTGTCGGTAAAATCAGATGTGTTTTGTAGAGGATTCTGTCAATGAGGATGCTATACTGTACACGTACAAAATATGAAGTGTTGATGTGTAGGGCCTATAGCATAAAATCACAAGCAAGTTGGTAAAACTAGGCACACAGGGTCTCATTTCTGCCGCTAACGTGTTGATTTGGGTGGGGGTGTCCTCTCATGGGGAGGTGTGGGTGGGAAGGGGCCTAATGTCTCAAGCAGTATTCCAGGTTTTCCATCAATATACTATATTCCATACCCCAATATTTCAAGCACGTGAAATCAAAGAAATATTATTTGCGGGGAATGTGACTTCCACATCCCTAGCTGGACATGCTAGTGGGGAACCTCACGTGAATTACCATTGGTGAAGTTCACGTCAACAAATGCAAAATTGAGCTTGGCATCCGGCCCTATGTTATTCAGTGATGTACTATTCCCCTACTGACCCTGTTGCCTCGACGGAGGTCTTTGCGCTCATTCAGCGCTTGTTCTATTTCAGACAGCATGGCATCAAATGCCGCCAAGATTGTATTTACTTCATCTTTGATGGCGGATTGAGTGACTGATGGGACCAACGGTAATGTAATAATATGTTTTATATCCCATTGAAGTGGTCGATATAACTTGCTATGAAATGAATGTTTTAATGACTGATACTGACAAAACTGTACTCCGACATGATAGTATGTTGCTCTGATCTCTCAGCAAAGAATCGGATTTTGAATGATTCTGATAACTCGGCTAGAATGAACGAGCTTAATAGTTCTGATTAATTCTATTTTATTACTTGCGTGATTAAGTCGATTAATTTTGACCCAAACTGGCGGGAGAATTGTCCTAAATCAATTCTGCTATTTTAATAGATATCTAAATAGTTCCACTAATTTCAGTCACAATATTAAAAATCAGATTGAAATCAGAATATTTTTTATAGTATTTTGTCGTATTGATCATGTAAATGTCGCTATACCATTTTAATTTTATTTAATGCACAGCCATCCATTACCTGCGAGTCACGAATAAATTCACTCAAAAGTATTTATTGTTGAACTTTGAGCTTATAATTACAGGGGCGGCGGAACCGCCCCGACCACCCCGACCATATTCGGAGCAATAATTCCAGGACCGTTGATTACCGTCTACTAGAGTCGGGGCAGTGTCACAGCGTCTGAATGTATGGTCAATCATGCTGGACGAGTTCGATTTATATTGTTTTGCTGTATTAAACACCACTGGCAATCAAATATCTAGACCTACACCTTTTCAGAGTGAATTGAACCATAATTCGTACCGTATGTATTGTAACTTACACATATTTGGGTCTAACAGATTTGATTGATTGATTGATTGAAATTGTAGTTTAAGGGCCGCTTCCCATTCGGATTTCGCGGCCCATCAACTCAAATGTTTTATTTGAATTTCGCGGTACATTTCTTTGTGGGTCTAACAGCGCCATCGACTGTACACTTATTATTAAAATGTCCAGATGGCGCTGCTGACCTGTAATATTTAACCGTCAGCAGCGCCATCTGAACATTTTAAGTGTACAGTCGGATAAATCTATAGACCTATAATAATTTCCGGACGTTTCAGTGTTTCGTAGAAGTTTTTATAATTCTGTTCACAGTCTGATTTTTTCTGATCTTTTTCTTCTGTCTTCAGTCTGACAATGTCAATTCTGAAATATTTTTTCTCGTCAATCTCGCCAAGCCTCTGTCGGCGAAGGGGTTGACGATACGCCCTCTGTTAACGCCTGATGATCTAGACCTGAAAAAGGCAGTTAATCAATCTGTCGATCTATCAGATCACAGGTTTCTGAATATCTCGAAACACAGCACACCGCCGGGTTTCTTGTGCGCGGTGATGGCGGGAATCTTTAAGTGGAATCTAATTTTCAGTGATAAATAGACGTTGTAAATGTTTTATTTGAGCCCACATTTTCACCATTTTATCGAGCATTAATATGGTATTTTATGTGCCGGAAATAGCTCAGAATGCCTCTCCTGCAATCTAGGACCCCGAAGCTTCCGGGCCTAGGCCGCCCCTGGACCCTCACCTAATTGAGCTGTGATCCCTGGTCGAGGCAATCTGAAATTGCTTCCGCCGCCCCTGAATTAGAATAGTTCACATATATCAAGTTTGTCATGCAGTTGGTTGAACGTTATTATGACTTATGCCATTGTTTGATTCGATATGGCTTAAGGTATAGCATATGTATATATAAAAGGAGTTTTTGCATGTTCAATGATGATCGATGGCCAAATTAAAGAGATGTTTAACCTGAGATTATTTCCAGGCAGTAGTGTTCTCCAGTAGGCTTACAAGTACAGCCGGTCGTACAAAACAAGGTTTTAATCATACTTACCTTAACACCAATTTTGAAAAAAAAAACTGGCATCATTTTTCGTGGCAACTACAGATATCTTCTTGTTCAGTAAATATTATATACGAGAGTGAGACAAGCCGAATGTACCGTATCCCTCGTTTATGGGTACGTATATTTAAGACAATATACGGCAAAAATATAAATCCATTTGTTTGATACATTCAGAGACGGAGAAAAAGAAGAACCAAAAAAAACACTTTGTTATTCAAATATGTCGAGGTGCGTTTCACGAAGGGACAGACTGTCATGTTTGTTGTCGAGGGAAACCTTTTAGTCCTAGAATTAGAGAGTCGAAGAGGAAGCTCAGTTTAATTCAAAATGGCGCGGGTCGAACGGCCAATCGCTGGAGGAGTGAAGGTAGACTGTCACTATCTGCCAATACCTAAATTGACTATCATACAACTGGATATAGCCTTGAAGTGCATTAACGTGTCGGGTAATGCTCGAATATATCGGGATATCAGGCTAGCTGTGTGATTGTTTGATATCCAGGTAAATTACTGGTAGCTGAAACTCGGTGAATGAGTGCAAAATATTACCTGTGAATCGCACGTAATTCCTCCGCGTAATTAACGCGCACTGGCAATATTTACGGCCAGTGGAATTCCAGGAGTCAAATCGGGCACCCTCGTTCCGCCTTGTTTCAGTGAAATTGAGACTGGTTGGCACCGTGTTTTCAAACAGTTCATGTTATCACCGACCTATTGTGATCGAACATACCATGGAGCTAAATCTGTTTTAGCTCCATGAACATACTGTCCGGGAATTATCCTTCTGGTTTTACTTACGCAGGTTTCTGTCAGTCAACTCATGTAACATTACGAGGGATAGGGAAAGTAATTACACGTACTTCTTTTTTACCTGTATCGATGTTCGCGTTTAGAAATGCTTTCTCATCTATCATTTGTTCAACAGCAGATTTTGCGTGGCTCACAGGGAAAGCAGACGTCACGTTTTCATACATGTCGGTTCTGATGAAATGGGGCTTATTTTGGGTGTCCCGGCTGTCGAACTGAGATTTGAAATTGAGATTTTTGAATTGGTGTTGGAAACTTGACCCTCTCCTTTATCCTTAAGGCAGCAAAGGAGGTGTTCGCTTTAGATGGATATTTTTCCCTTCAGAGTCGCTTTCTGCTGCTCTATTGTCTCGCTGCGAGCCGGCCGGTAAATTGTGACGTAATGCTCAGGTATTCCCCAACTCTTTGTCAGACAGGCAAGGCCAGTCAAATTGGAAATTCTGGTTCACATTCTCATACGGTTACCATTGGCGCATATTGGCACATGCATAATCAATTGGGAAAGCAAGCGTAACCACTTGCTGAGGGTCATTTTCTTAATAAAGGCCTTGATATAAGGCAAGTTTAACCTTATAACTTCTCAATTCATAGTTACAACTTTCCGCTACCCCGAGACGAAATTATATATGTGTAACAATTAATTTTTTGCTCTGCTGGATCGTCAGAATATTCAAATACTGACTGTGTGTGGAGTTGTTTGTGTGCAATTCTATTGACGAATTATAATAAAATAAGGGATTATGTGCCTTTGGGGTTCGCTGTCTTTATTTCACTTTAAAAGTCCAAAATGATGAAGATGGGAGAAAAAGGAAAAAATGAAGAATTTTTTTTCGGGGATTTGGGGATTCGAACCAAAATGTTGGTTTTCTTTCAATCTGTAGTTCGACACTGTAACCATTCGGCCAAGCAGCTGTTACAATTATCAAAATGAGGAATCATGTGCCGAATGGCGGTGAACTACACCCTTTCAGAGCATTACAAGCGTTTTGGCATATTTCAATATCATGAAAATATGACACCTTTAACCAAAACGATTCTTCAGTATCATTTTGGATCAAACCCACCGCATTTCGATATGTAAGACTCGTATTGGTTAAAGGTGTCATATTTTATATATGAATGGAATTCCCTTCAAGAATATCGCCAAAAATTGCAAAAAAGAACAAATGCTTATTTTCTAATACTCGTAATATTATTTTGTCAAATCTCTTGTCAGTGAAAACTGAGAATATGAAAATTCAGTATTTTCTCTCTCAAGCTAATAACTTTTAAAGTAAACGAGACGAAATTATATTTTCGGTTTATAAACGCAACACACTAAGGAAAAAAATACGGTTAAACCGAACACCTCCTTTCCGGGGTTCATGATGAAAGACAGCGCTAGGTATTTCGGTTATGTCTCAATTTTTTGAAGAAACAATCTCCTATATATCAGCTATCCGTGTATGGAGCATAATAAGAAATGGAAATTCTACAGTATGGGAGGTGCCTTTACAACCAATTAAATCAGTCGCTGAGCAATTTGCCAAGAATTCCACCATAACATTGAACAATTTTTATCCGTTTTGCTCTCTGGGCATGGTCAGGAGCAAATGAACTAGAATTCTGCATCCATACATTAGACCAGCTAGAATGTATTAGCCATCACCTGCTTGCTTATTATGGGGCGTCGTTTGTGACAATATTGTCAACGACAAATATATAGAGGTAAAACCAAAATATAAAGTCGCCGTTTGTGACAATATTGTCAGACACAAATATATAGAGGTAAAACCAAAATATAAAGTCGCCGTTTGTGACAATATTGTCAAACACAAATATATAGTTAAAACCAAAATATAAAGTGACTTTTGGCAAATATAGTTTAGTTTAAAATATATATATCTACAAAAATATTTTGTAAATATATATAAAACGATATAAATAGGGCCTATATATGAAGTTAACTTTTTTTAAATATATATAATTTTTTTTTGAAAATAAAAATAAATGTATAAATCTGACGTAAATATAAAGTACACGCACAAAATATATAGTGTATATGTAAACCGGATATGCCCAAAGGAAGCTGCGCAAACGATGTTGCGCGAGTAATACTGGTTAATCAAAAACTGCAACTGGGTTCTGATGCGAAACTATGACAGCGGTGAAAGTCACTCGCATGTCACAGATGTGGCGAATCAAACAATATGATCACGTACCTGAACATATTTCAGTTCCCTGCCATAATGATTTAGCAAAACCTATTCCAATTTTCAACATTTACAATCGTACTTCAGAGTTATCACACCAAGTAGATATAAATACAGATATAAATACATCTACTTATAAATCACAATAAGGTATCCTAGCCTGCAGCCAATATCACGGCCTGGTCCTTTGATGTTCAATGTACGCGACCGAGTCGCTGGTTGCTATTTGCCGCATAAAAGTATCAACAGAAGTTGAAATATAACATGCGCAGTAGTTATACGTAAAAATAACGATGTATTAATTATGCGCAACACAAATATTAGGCAATTTGAAATCATACTGAATATGAGCATATTTCATTGATCAGAATATGACCATTCATAGCTTAGTTATAGGAATTATACAACCTGTAACCATCTCGGTCATCTATACAAGGTAAGACTGACCCTGGGATCGTGTGTATCCATTCTCAGCCTACTTTCGGCAACTATAACGGGGATTCCCCCGAAAACAACCCCACGTGATACTGTCAGCCAATCAAGTAAAATCTACCGACGTTACTCCACCGTAACCCGCCATTTTCGAGTCATGTGATGTTCTACTTCTTCAAGTTTACAGACCTACAATACCTCTTGAATAATACGGAAGTTATTCATATCTGTATCTCTTGTAAGCCCAGGCAATATATGTTTCAGAAGTGGAATGAGAACAACCTGTAATTTATCAGATTTCTCGAGTCTGTTCTCTGCCGGATGAAGGCCGAACAGAATCCGGTAAAGTACCGGATATCGCTCCGCGATAATGGAGACACACGATTCGCAAGCCATCTTATGGATGGCGAAGTGTACGCAAATGAGGAATTATATTGTCGTTTTGTATATTTTATCGTTTTTCGATAATTTCCTCATTTCCAAACAAGAAAAAAAATTGCAGGGAACTTGGATGCTAATGGCTCATGAGGAACCGGTTGCACTATGCTTGTATCATCAGACGTACCGTTCTCAAATTATGAAAGAACCATGGCGCCTACTGTGGGAACCACCAGTGTGAATTGTACTGTTGCGTTTACCGTTCCTAGGTTTCATTAACGAAATCATTTATTATAGCATGATACGCTTAATTGATCTCAAACTTTTTAGGTTTTAAGTTAGTATAACGTAATTAGAATAAAATGAACTGTTGATATTCGTCAGCGTATACTGGGACGATTATATTCGTCCCAGGCGTATATATAGCGTTAATACCGATGCCCGTCAAGAAACCCATTGGGCCAGAAGTGATCTTCAATACACACGTATTGAAGATCAATTAGCGATTAGCACGCAGGGGTAAAACGGCTTCGACTGATTCCTTAGTTAGCAGCTTCGAGGCAGCACAAAAGTGAAAAAAGGCCAATCTAGTGTTTACAATATTATATTTTATTCAAATTGAGGCTTCCGGTCCCTAAACTGTTAAAGACTGTGATAGGCTATGTACTTTTTTATTTGATCTTGAACTCAAGCACAAAATGTGTCATTTTTAAAATGCAGAAATTCCGTTAATTTGGCAGTGAAAATGATGTATTTTCAGTTCGTGGCAAAATTGCCTATGTATTTTGTATTTTGAATGGGGTTTTTGAGATTTTTCAATCGTCGATTTTGTTCGCTAGTGCAACCGGTTCCTCATGAGCCATTAGTTTCCACATTCGCTGTAATTATACCAAGTTCCCTTGCAAATTTTTGTCTTGTTTGGAAATGCGGAAATTATCGAAAAACGATAAAATATACAAAACTACAATATCATTCTTAAGGCATATGAATGGCCATATTTTGATCAATGAAAAATGCTCATATTCAGTATGATTTCAAATTGCTTAATATTTGTGTGGCGCATAATCAATACATCGTTATTTTTACGTAGAACTACTGCGCATGTTTTATTTCAACTTCTGTTGATGTTTTCATGCGACCAGCGATTTGGCCGGCGGAATCGTACATTGAACATCAAAGGGGCAGGCCGTGATATTGGCTGCAGGCTAGGATACCTTATTGTGATTTATAAGTAGATGTGTTTATATCTGTATTTATATCTAATTGATGAGATAACTCTGAAGTACGGTACGATTATAAATGACAACAGTAATTGTTGAGATTTGGAATAGGCCTTTACTAAATCATTATGGCAGTGAATTGAGATATGTTCAGGTACGTGATCATATTGTTTGATTCGCCACATGTGTGACATGCGTGTGGCTTTCACCGCTGTCATAGTTTCGCATCAGAACCCAGTTGCAGTTTTTGATTAACCAGTATTACTCGCGCAACATCGTTTGCGCAGCTTCCTTTGGGCATATCCGGTTTACATGTACACTATATATTTTGTGCGTGTACTTTATATTTACGTCAAATTTATACATTTATTTTTATTTTCAAAAAATATTTATATATATTTAAAAAAAATAACTTTATATATAGGCCCTATTTATATCGTTTTATATATATTTACAAAATATTTTTGTAAATATATATATATTTTAAACTAAACTATATTTGCCAAAAGTCACTTTATATTTTGGTTTTAACTATATATTTGTGTTTGACAATATTGTCACAAACGGCGACTTTATATTTTGGTTTTACCTCTATATATTTGTGTCTGACAATATTGTCACAAACGGCGACTTTATATTTTGGTTTTACCTCTATATAATTGTCGTTGACAATATTGTCACAAACAGCGCCTCATAGCTTATGACACATGATGTGACAAAGTTGAGCAGTAAGATTGGAATGTATCGTGTTCGCGCAAATTCAAAACAAAAAAATCGAGTGTTGCATCACGAGAGATGCTGGAATTTGACTACTCAGCCTATGAAACATACATAATTAGTCACACCCATGATCTTCAGCGTGGAGCCCTTGCGTTTCGTCTTGTGTGTGTAGGGACTGTGCAAGAGTGTACTGGTATTGGCTGTTTACCAGCGCTAGTGCCGATCAGCTAATCTAATCTAATGATACATACTTGTACAGATTAGGGCGATCACGCTCTCTAAAATAGAGGTAAAAAATGTCGTTTTGTTCAACAAATCAATTTACATAACGAATTCAGCAAAATCCTCTTGAGGCGCACACAAACATTTTTATTCCCATCAAATGTTAGTAAAAAATATATTATCATCTATCTAATTTGCATAATAATAGGCCAAATATTTGTCACGCTATTGAAAAAGCCATGACCGGTTCTTCAAATGGCAAATTCATTTTAGAACGTGAAACAATAGATTAATTTCGGTCCCCTAATTATTTTTCTTAGCCCTTCGGCTAGAGAACTGAAACTTGCCACACTATACCCTTGAGTTGAGCTTTACCAGCAAATGTAAAAAAAGAAGAAAAAAATCTAAGATGGCTGCTTTGATGACGTCACAGTGACCTCATTTTCAAAAAAGGCATTTTTTGGTCTTTATTTTTCTTTCATATTTTTCCAATTATGTCAGTTTTCGGCAATTTGGTCCCCTAATTATTTTTCTTACCCCTTGACTAGCGAACTGAAACCTGCCACACTATACCCTTGAGTTACACTTTACCAGGAAATGTAAAAAAAAATTTAAGATGGCTGCTTTGATGACTTCGCAGTGACCTCATTTTCAGAAAAAGGCATTTTTGGGTCTTTTCTTGCAGATTTTTCCAATTATGTAATTTTTCGACGAAAAATGCATGATAAATTAGTAAATATTAATCTGAAGTGAAATAAAACAGTTTTTGTCCACCTTTCCTCCCTGAAAAACAGAAATGTCGAAGAAAAATTACGAAAACAGCACATTTCTGTCACCCCACGTGCTCTCTAACAACAACTACACAATCATTGTAACAAAACTGCACATCCACAATAATTGTGTACCAGTGGTACACAATTTTGAAGAAAACCTACACATCTTGTGTACCTCTGGTACACAATTTTTTGTGGATGTGCAATTTTGTACACAGTTGTTTTTACAGAGTGAAAGCAATCTTGAATTTACCCGTGATCCTTTGCTCAGGGGGTCACGCAGTGTCAGCTCTCATTTTTTTGGCCGTTACGGATATAGTGCAGAAAGTTTGGTAGGGAAGCCATAATGCCTCAAGATCTGGTAGAGTTAATATTGAGGGATAGGTAAAGTAATTACTTCCCTCTATGCAGCACCGGTTCTATTCCACTGATTACTTTTCTGGATATTTTCGTACGATAAATTTCAATCGAGAATGTACACATATATCATTCTGATGGTCGGAAATAATGGCAGGTGATACATTTGCAGGGGTAAAATGAGGTATTAGGGGATTTATTTCTCTGACATGTCTGACTAAATGTATCACCGAGGCGACAAAAACATAACCCTGCATAAACGATATTCCCAGGAGGCTGTCGTCTCACAACCAGCATGTTTGTTGCATTTGTGTTAATGATATTTGTGGAGCTGAGAATTGGTTTAAATTGATCATAGTTAGCTATACCTACCCCATCTTCCCATAATAATCTTTCTTCCTTCAGAGTCCTGGCCTGGCAAGATAATGCACAATCTGGTGGAAATTGACAGTGAGAGAGAGAATAAGTAAGATTAGTATAGAGATCTCCATGTGATAAAAATTCGAACCATTACGGATTCCCAGCACTCAAGCATCGTTTCACAATTTTTCAATATGTGACTCTATAGCATCATATTGGTCGATCATTTTGTTTTCCTGGGTGGAAATAGAGGCTATGAAGAGTCCTCCATGGAACATTGTTCCGTTGTTTTTCGTCCGATTATAGGATTATAGCATGAAACAAATGAATTTGACTAAAGTAATAATTTCAACGGACAAGTACAGTAGGTCATATTAGCCAGTTACGTTTTTGTTTTATTTAATTTGTATTTCATTATGACTTGTTTAGGCTTTCGTCAAATATTTCGGAGTCACGTGAGATTTCATCTCGGTGGAAATTACAAGCGTCTGGTCCGTCATTCATAATTCAGCCGACGTCCATTGAAGAATATCCACGTCCATCATCCAAAGACCTATTCCATATAACAGCATTAGCACCAAATTCAAAAAGACAATCATAGTATACATGTGTCACGTGTGTTTTTACCTGGGTGGAAAGTCACGCGGTGTATTGCCACGTTCCGACTTCAGACATAGCCAACTTCTCAATTTCATGCAAAGATACTGAACTTCGTTTCTATATTTTAACTTTGCAGTACGTCATCCATATCTGCCGCAAATACGTCCCAACTTTCCACCCAGGTGAATACTCACGTGGCTTTCCACTCAGGTGGAAAGTCGCATGACTCTCAAATATTTAACAAAATCAATTGAATAATATATTTTTAAATCAAAACGGAAAGAACTGGCGTGTTATATGCGAGCCACCGTAGACACACCCCGCCCCTTCCATTCCACCCCTCTCCCCCCAATGCTGACATAGACATAATAAAACATTGATCAGTGTGTTTATTAATATGGACACCGTGTCCAGAGAAGGGAATTTGGCCGTATTTCCAGTTGGCCATAAAGAAATGACATGGTAACATATAATAGACTATTGCTTTAGCGTACTTACCCTGAGCGTAATATTTTTTAATATTTTCTCCCCATTTGTGTCTAAGTTCCTGAACCAATCGGGGTACTGTGAACGTTTGGTCCAGAAGTTTATAAGTCTCTCCCTGGCTTTGAGTTGAGTAAATTTAGCGGTCCTTAAAAATGCCAACATAATTCTCGCGTCTGCAAAACAAACAAGTTATAAAACTTAAAGCATTTCAACGGAAACTCTTGTTAACATTCACCACTATGATCACTATGCATATACACGTGGTATATTGTTGTCACCGGGAGTACAAATGATACTCTTGTTTTCGTGAACACCTATATACTGCCGTGTTGGTGCCTTTACAACTAGATGTCATGCTTTGATGCAAATTACCCACATGTAGTGATAACGTAATTTCCTGGTTCGTATCTTGACCTTGATGTTGATGGACGTACGGATGGTACACTCTTGTTTCAAGTAAAATGAAAATTTTGAAAAGCAATTTTCACATTTCTAAGCTTAAACTTACCTTCACATACCTTATTGCTATCGTGTCCCAACGCGATAGTCCTTTGTAGTACACTGCCACAGAACAAATAACAGTCCCTGCGGCCCCCGATGCCTATGCTCGAATACCCAGATCTATCTGATCTGACCACGTCACTTCCTTCTTTCCTAATCCAACGGAATGTGAATAACTCAATAGCTGGGCGGGTCATCACGGTATGTGACAGTAAGTTTAAGCTAAGAAATATGAATTGGTTTTCGTACACTGTTAAACTTACCTTCACATACATTATTGCTAAAATACAATTGCAGGAAGGAGGGAAGACAGTGCACGGTCGATCAGGGAAGAATCTCGGCATAGGCAAACGGGGAAAACAGGAGTCAACCAGACTGCCGATTACCATAAGTGCATGTATACGAAGACGTGGCAAACGATAGTATCACTAGGCCCAAGCTGCCATGCACAAGCTCACTGAAGCACTAAAGCGCCCTCCCAACATTTTGTTTTGAAAATGGGGAGAGCATTCTCTTGCCATTTCTTTAAAACTGGTAAAAACACTAGGAGGTCTAGCGCATATTGATGAATGGGTCAGCACCAGTGGTCCCAGGGCGTAATTCCGCCTCATCAGCGTCAATTCGCGGAGCCGAGGTAGTGAGAGACAAATGTGACGTTACTCCTCCAGTACAAGACCCTCACAATTTCGTTCACGGACGCATTGGTCCATAGAAGCCAGGATGCCGCTAGAGCTCTGACCTCATGAACTGAGATCTTGGAGAGTGTAGTTGCCTCCACAGGTATGTCCGTGTACCAAAAACGAATAGTTTGGAAAGCCAAGAAAATCGTATTTTTTATATCTCCTGCTTTGATGACGGACCGAAAGGGATAAATAGACGCACGCCCGGCTGTCTGCTTGTCGACACGTGCTAGGTAGCCCGAGAGCGCTGTTACAGGGCACATAATTTTGTCATCATTAAAATCGACTGATAAAATGTTGGGCGGAGCAGTGATGCCGAATTCAAGGAAAAGTGAGTCAAAAGGCGATTGGTTCCTAGTGACAAACTCCGGAACTATAGACAACGCCACCGAGGTCCAATGCGAGTTATATCTCATATAACTCCAACCGGACTCATGCTGAGATGAGGAACTCCAGTTTAAATTCTATGTAAGGATCACGAGACAATGCTTACAATAGTCTGGGGACATCAATATGTCCAGACATGAGCCTTTTCAACTGCACAAATCTGCCCGATCGTCCATGATCGCTGAGGGTTATACCTCAAAGACATGAACTCCTTAACATGGAATTCTAAAACTCGAGAAGGTCAGAAAGATTGAGGTAGAACGATGACTTGATACCTGAAACACCTGAATAACCCGAGAGATCGCATATCTTCATACCCACGTCGATCGCTGAACAATACATCCGTTCCTAAACCAATACATAAATAAAATCGGCTGTCAGGTGACGAGAGGAACTGGTCATATAGTCATCCTCGATGACAACACCAGATATGGCGGGATTTCCTTGTTCTATTAGACGCATTATATGAAGATGCTCTTCCGGCGGTTTTCGGCAGAAAGTCCTGCCTGAGCAGGAAAATCGGAACTAAGTCAGATAACACTATAAAGTATAGTTCTGATGTAACTGAGTGGGTGAAGGTCGCCGAATTAGTTTTCATCAGAATGACAGCGGTCGAAGAATGTGTCCTTCTATGAGAATGCGGACAGCCGTAATGCGTGGGCAATCAAGTCGCTCCCAGTGACTGCTGGAAGCATAATAGGAGAAATATAAACTGGAATTGGATGGTCCCAAAAAAGTAATCTATTCTCGGAATCTCACATAATCGAATCAACCAACCAGAGTGTCTTAATGCAGCTGCCATCCGATCATCAGTACCTGATTGAGGGTGAAAATAAAACCGATAACGTGACGAGCCGTACCGACATTCCGTTACTCCAACATACGATGGGGAGAGTCTGTGCTCGATCCTTCAGTTGGGGGACCAAAAACTCCTGTTCCCCTGCTTGTTTATAAAGGCCAACACATATGGTAATGTCTGACCCTAAAACAAGCGTTGGTACTGGAGATCGGGAAGAAACATCCTGATGACTGAGCAGAACGTAATCTGAAACGCCCCTTGACTTCCGATGTAACGAGTCGGCTGTCGATCTCGGACTACATGTAACTATGCTCTCGACACATCCAACGATGCATCCGTTCAACTAACTGCATGACTGACACAGAGGAAAGAAACACCAGTTAAACTGTTCTCATTGCAAAGTAGAGCAGTGCAGGAGAAATTTGACATCCATATGGGATTTGGTGTTTACTGGGGCGACACGCTTTTAATGTCACAGCAATGAGCAATGCCATCGCACCTGAGTGAAAACACCCCGAAGCTGATGTTAAAAGGTCAAATAATGCAGCAAAGAGGAGAACAAATTCGAGAGGCTGCCCCAAAGGTTAGCCGCTGTGGTCAAATCTTGTCACAGACATCTTCTGGAAATTTCGTTAACGTAAATGGATGTCGTGCAAAACTCCTAGATGGCTGGGATGTTAACCAGTCTTACTCTCTCTTGTGATAGAAAGAAGCCAGAGAAACAAATGGATCAGCCAAACATAGTTTGCCTCCATGAGTTAGACCGTGCATGATTGCAGGTTAGGTAATCGTCATCGTAGAAGTGATACTTCAGTCTCGGAAGAAGAGAACATGAACACTTTTCTATATAGTCATCCACTTTAGAAGTGGAGCGACAGAAGAAGAAAAATAGATTCTGTGATTACCCTTCAGGTAATACAGAAACTGGACATGTCCGGGCTGGCTCGGTATGTGACAAGTGTCACGGAAATCTAAAAACTACTCCATTTCAAACCAGAAAGAAAAGATGGCGCGGTGACCGAGCCTCATACGCCACTCTGAACACCCACGAATCTGGAAGGATAACCCACCAGGTCCGTGAAACTCGAATTAACCCTCCTCGTATAGGAAGAACGGGATGACGAGACCAAGAATAGCGTATTGTCATGGAGAGGTAACCGCAAGATGACAAATTGACTTCTTGGAAGAATAGGTAAAACCGATAGTTTCTTCTGGTTACGTAACATCGGAGATGATGTCTCGAGGCAGGGGCATCAGCCTACGGTGCCGTCGCTGAGAAGTCTGTCATGAACTCCACATCCTCCACCGGAAGTAGAGAAGATGAGGGAATGCGATTTTAACAGGAAAGGATTTCAAAGGAATCGATCCATGACAGGTAATCACAATCCCATGTCGAGCTACTCAAGAGGACGAGTCTGGATGACCTTCTTAGGAGGATTCTTTTTAGTGAACTCGCAGTCAAAGTGGAATACCAAGGGATCTACTGGGAAGTAGGATAAACCAAGGAGGAAACTGTAGAAGATCACGTATCGGAAGTTAGATCTCTCCTCGTTTCAAAAACACGACCTCTCAGAATCTCCTTTAGATGGAGAAGTCATCTCCGGAAATAAGACATTAAAGCAGGCCAATACGAAAATAAAAGGTCAGTCGTCACATCCGTTCATGACGTAACAGCAAAACCCAACCACCAAGGTCTATATAACTCTTTGTGGATCAACGGGGAACCGGACACTGATGGACGGCAAAGGAATGCGCATGCGCAAACTCTCGTTAAAACCAGTTGATAATTGTAAACCTGACGAGAGGACCCGGATGAAGCTGTGGTACTACAGGATGAGCTAATATCTCATATGAGCTGAATGAGTTATTACAACCGACGACCTAACGGAAGTGGTGTAGCAACGGTAGAAATTGCAGGTATATCTCCCTCAATTTATCCCCAGTCGAGGATGGAGTAGACTGAACAGGTACTGTTGAAGAAAGATCTTCTACGTGAAGAGGTCCTTCAAGGTGGGGGTTCGATGCATCTGCTGGGTACGCTAATCTGAAAACTGGAACAGAAGTTGGCAGTGACGTAAGATTGTGGGGGTCAACATTAGCGGTCAAGGCCAAGGTTGTATCGTACTAACTCTTACCTGGAACGCCTCGCTCTCTACAGAACGAGGCAGGAAATAATCCAATGTCTCGGCCCCGCAAAGGTCGGGAAACGGCAGAATCACACCAGCTAATGAGCCAACAAGATATGTTAGAAATACCTTGTCGAGCCAAAGCTCACGTTCCGCACACTATATATACTGGTCGCACCAGATCCACAAACAAGGCAGGAAAGTGAAGCCATTTTATTTGATTTTCGGATGATTTGAATACTTTCCGACAGATGAGATGTCCAGGTAGGTAGGTAAAAATCACAGCCAAGGTAATATCCGTGACAATCCCAAAGGTAGATTCAAGAAACACAACTTCCCACTGCGGGTTGAAAACGAGGAAGAAAACAACGTGATCAGGTCAGAGAGGATTTTGGGTATTAGCGCATGGACATTGGGGACAACAGAGACTATTTTTGTTCTGTGTCTGTGCTAATGTATTGCAAAGGACTATCGCATAGCGACAAGATAGCAATAAGGTATGTGAAGATAAGTTTAGCAGCGTAAAAAAATAATTATTTTTCAGCTAGCTGCGAGGAAATTTAGTTCCCGAGGTAACTATACCAGACCTTCCCTTGTCAAATGGAAAAACATGTTTTCTGAAAAAGTAACTGCCCGATTTTGGCCAATGCAAATAGAACAACTTACCAGTTGGACATTTTAACCAGTACTGCTGCTCCAAGACCCAATCGTGAAAAGATTTCAGGGCACCTATTCGTTCTTTTGGGATCTCATTCAAATCCTTTTCTGCTTTTGCTTCAGTCTTCTTGTCAAGGGGGAATTTGTAGTTCTCTATATCTGACATCATATTTCTGATACACTGAAACGATATCACCAATGCTATGAATTTATGCATTCTTTAATTAATATCTCGCTTTAATATGTCACTTTCTTTTTCACCAGTTGCATACATGTTTAAATCACTTCTCGCAATTTTCCAACCGAGTTGTGAGATTGAAGAGTGGTGTTGACAAAAGTTGGTTTTATTGTGATGAATCGTTGTGCTAGTTGTTGCCAGGTCGTTTTCAAGCATTGCAGATATATCTGGAGCGCGTTCACGGGGTATGTAGTGAGGCATGGCTTGAATTTTAATACTTATGCCCATAGAAGATAACGCTGGAAAAGGTCCCACCAGAGCAGGACGTCCGGGCTAAACAGTTTTATTCTTAACCCAGACGTCCTGTTTACGGGGCTAATGTATGCTTATATATATGGGAAGTTATGCATTCTATCGAATACTGTAGTAAATTTCGCATTCTATTGAACACTGAAGCAAATTGCGCATTATGCTCATTAGTGTAGTAAATTGTATCTTTGGTTGTTCTACAGTGCTTATGGATACAAGGACAGAACTACGGCGTCTGGTTGGCAACAAAACCACGGTATCCAAATTATTGATAACGTGAATGGGTATGACGACAGATGTATGGTGCCCGGTTGGCAACAAAATCACGGCGATCGAATGATTTCTAGAGTGAAGTGGCTGGTTATCTATTGCAAAGGATTCAACTATTTTTGTCATTCTGATGTCCTGAAAGATCAAATCATCTATACCGTATCCAGTATCATCTAACTTCTATGTCATCTTGTTCAACTGGTATTTGTTGAGGAACTGTCTTGCCTTTTGGCCTAGGAATTAACTTGGGACGTTTTTGTAAATGGACTTTGGAAATAACTTGTAAACGAACTTTCGAATGAACTCTTATATGGACTTGATGGTTATAATTTCATTATCTGAGCAATTTAATTACCTGATCAATTATCTGATCAAGAGTATCCTCACTGGAAAGTAAGCTCTGTGCGTGTTTGTGCAAATGTATTCGCGTGTACATTAATTACGTTGGTAATGAACTATTTGTGTAAAAAGCAGCTTTGTTGTTCACTGAATAGTCCAATCGTAATACTTACAAAAAGTGATGTTGTTATCAAGCAACTTTGTTGTCGAAAATTATGCCAGTTTTATTACCTATATGCCAACTACGTTACCCAGAATAACGTTGCTGATATAGTCCAACGTGCAGACCCAACATAAAGGATGTGTGATGGTTACTCGAGAATAACTCCATCGGACACTCGTGTGTGTATATCTATTGTCCTGACCAGGACAGCTGCCCGTTATCACGTAAAATGCACAGCCGACTTTGGTACGTTCTATTTTTGAATAAACGGGTTTCCTCGACAGTCAATTTTTGTAGGCCAGTCATACAGAATTATTCAGTTCGGCTCAATTCCATTTTTTTCGCTATTTTTCAAATAATATTAACAATTACTTATTGCTCAATGTATCTTACATTAGTTCTCAATCTTCTTTGAGTTAAATAATGTGCGAATATGTGAAATCATAGAGAATAGTATGATATTCCTGTTTCAAAATTAACTTCTTTTAACGAGATACGTAATTGCAATGTAGCAAATCGATGTTGACGTAGAATATCTGTCCCTGAAACGTTTTCTATACACGCCTCGCTGCTAAGTTTGACATTCACGTAGATACCAAAATAAGAAACCGAGAACACATCAATACATCTACCGCTACTGCGAGCGCAGATCTCATCCGTTCAGTCGTTCATTGGCGATCTCGACAGCCCATCTGAGTTTAGTGACCACCCTGACTGCATTTGCTTCCTCTCTTTGGGACTGTTTGGAAGCGTTGTCCGGGAACGCAGGAGATTCTGTCCGAAAGTCACACTCTCCTAAGATAGCCTACCAAGGGCACAATACTTTCTCATTGATGACTTCAAATTCACTCTTTCGTTTACCCACTGTAACTGTGAACCAGATAGTTTTCTGGTCTGGCCTGAACGCATATTCTTGTGACAACACTGCCAGTTCCACTTGTTAAATGGTACATTACTGTCCGTGACGAGAATTATAATCATTCAAATATATATGTAGCGAGAACATTTCGGAGAAATACACTTTCCCTCGTTTTTCTACCTGGGAAGTATTGCTGATCCATAAAAATAACCCCAGTCATGAGTATGCTGCAGTAAGGGTCGAGTTATAGCAGAAAATGCAGCAATATATATACACAGTTTTTTCTATATTTTATTAACTTAATATCACTGAAGATTGTTTCACGTAACATAAATACATCCAAATCTGATATAGTACGCAAATCTATAAAAACTATAAGAAGACAAAAGTTTTAATCCAAAATGTCACTCGAATTCATGGCTCAACAAAGTGGTCGCCACACTGCTTTCGAAAGCGAGCAGCCTGGACTTCGACGACGTCGGCCTCATTGCATTTTTGACTTGTCCAGATAACGTCACCGGTAGAATTACAAGCGTCTAGTCCGTCATTCATAATCCAGCCGTCGTCCATTAGAGAATATCCGCGTCCATAATCCAAAGACCTATTCCATTTTCCACATAACAGTATTAGCACCAAATTCAAAAAGACAATCATAGTATACATAAACATAGGCTTGTTTCCTGTAAGAGAGAAGCACGCGGAGCAATTGTACAATTTAATTTTGATCAAATATGACTCCTCAAACCATTTCAGCCGATTGTTACACTAAGCATTCTGATAATAAATACACACAAATTGTTTTGGTTTGAGGTGTCATATTTTATATGTGAAAGGAAATCCCTCTAAAAATGTCGAAAGAACACATCCGACCGTTTTCAAACTTGAATAACACCAGTTTAGAGCAACAGACCATCACCATTCGTCACAGCCGAAGAAGTTAATCTCAGGTAACCATCACACATTCTGTTGATATGTTAATCCCTGCAGCTGCAAAAACGATACTTCACACGGGATTCCATTGCCCAAAGTGCCTATTAGAGCGAATAAAAACCCGCTCAAACAATCAGTCGGTTGTTCATTACAGAATCTCACAACAACATTCGGCTGTTACCGAATACTAATATTACTGTGCACTGATGAGGCTTACACAGTCAGACAGTGTGTTGGCCCAAAACATCTTTTTTCGTTGTTGAGGGCTGGTCGTCACGATACAGTGTTGTTAAGAAATGTATTATGTGCTAATACTGGCTTAACACCAAATAATGGTGTTAGCCAACACCAATAGAGAGTGCTGCGGACGTGGTGTAGGTCCTATCTCAAAACAATTTAGTGTTGTTCTCTTCAATACCATGTTGAGGTGTTAGTCAGTACCATTCTCCAGGCTGTATAGTACCACAGAATTTTCACAATGGATTACACTTTCACATTGTAGCCGCAGACCTAGTTCAACAGTTGCCAGAAATTAGGTACAAACAAACGACGAATGTAGTAATGCTTTGTAGAAAAAGAAACGTGGCAAGCTGTTTGTATGTAACAATCTGATATATCTATACGCTATATACAGACGGTTTCTAACTATTACTCCAGGATGAGGTCATGGAGCCTACTCTTGTAGGCTCCATGATGAGGTGTAGTAGGTAACTACATGTATTGATATAGCACGTATAGCTTCAAGATGCCATTATCTTTTTTTTGTAGAGAGATGATGTTCCACAGGGACCCCACATGCAGTCAGTACAATATTTTTTATGTTAAGTAGTCTACTCTGGCAGTCAGTTACATGAGTTAGATGAGTGCTGCTGGTTTATAGTCAAAAATGATTTCCTGTACCGATATAAATCTTTCTGTACTGATCACTTCCAATGTGGGATGGGGGAGAGACCACATCCACAGGACCGACTCGTTATCTCACGACCGGTCGTGAGCTCTATAGACTCTTTCAAAAGACAAATATTCATAACACGTTAGATCGTTTTGTAATGAAAGTACTCTTTCAGAAAGGGAAGATTTTAAAATTATCTTTGTCACATGTGTGTATATATTGGCATACAAACGTATTTCTGAGAGAAACAGTGAGTATATTTGGTTTACAAAAAATAGCCCAAGCCATGCAAGGTTAAATTCGGTTCCGTCAGAATGGCGCAAATTCGTCGGAAAGGTTATATGGAATATGGATCTAGCATGACGAAGGTTGGTCTAGTATCGGTGGGTTCAGGATAGCTTGTTTTTCGTTATCAGAATGCTGCTTTGCATCGTTAATTCGATATTCTGGTTTGCAGAATATGGTAGACTCATGCCATTACTTTTAGACTCCTGCCATAAGAGGAAACAATCGTCCAAATATCTCTTCCATACGCCCGTGAATGCGAATGTCTGTTATTCAGTTTATATCAGTTTATATCTAGATGTATTTAAAAATAGGCTAGATTCATTCTAGCGTACGGATGAGTCATTTTGTTGTGTCAAGAATCAGCAAGGAGTACATGTTGTTATAATGGAAGGTGTTGTTCTCATAGATGCATGAATATAACACTGTCTATTAAGAGATCCCTATTAATCCTACCAGGCCTGGCGGAGGGGCATATGCCCCTCCCCCCCCCCGACCAAACTTTCTACCCTATCTCCGGAACGATAAACAATTGAGAGCTGACACTCCTCGACTTTGTAATTTATCATATTGAGGTCATTTGAGTCTATTTTCATATACCTCTCCAGAGAATCATGGGAAAATCCAAAATGGCGACCATGTGGGAAACCAGAAAAGTGATGTTTTCGGGAATTTTCTTTAAAATTCCTGCTTTACTGCAAGGAAAAATGGGGGGAAAGGCTATTTTATTTCACATCAGATTCTTATTTACTTATTTATTATGCAGTTTTTGCGAAGAAAACGCATAAATAAAAAGTTCAAAAATTCTGGTTGAGAAATCGTCCAAAAAAGAATGCGGTTTTTGAAAATGACGTCACGGTGACGCGATCGTGGCGACCATCCTGGATTTTGTTACATTTTCTAGTAGAGATTGATCCAAGGGTATATTGTTATAAGTTTCAGCTCCCTGGCTCAATGGGTAAAAATATAATTAGGTAGGGGCCAATTGGCCACAGGCCTGGAAAGGGCCCAAATCGCCTATAGGCCAGATAGGGTTAAAGCTGGATTTCAAAGCCTCGGGGTGTTCATCGACCAAGTATTTCATAGCTTCCAACCATAAGTCATGCGATATGTTGCAATAAAGCGACGTGACGTCAAGTATCTGACGGAACATTTTCAAGTCTAAATCATCTCTCGCATAGTTCCATGTTTCATGTAGGATTTCAAGATGACTTAATTGTTTAGGCGTAGGACATGCCGGGTCGGCAACAATACATGTACCTAATAATGGTCTGATGTTAGTGATATCCTGATTGTAATACGGTGATATAATCAGCGTCTTATTGCTCAAAGACGGTTCTAGTAATTAAGGATTTGTAAATTTTAGGGAATCCATAGATAGTACTAGTTTTGAAATAAAACCCCGTAATGTATACTGCTGTTCAAATTTTCTTAGCATATTGCTATACTTTATGGATAGATTGTGTTGTTTGAAGAAGATCTGTTTGTCCTTAGATGATTGTAAGTGTATTTATCGAGGTGCACTTCACCGATTTTGTCTCGATTATATTCTCCATTACAATCACAGCGCCACGTGGGCATGCGGTTTTGTAAGTTTTGGAGCGCTTTTCGCTGTTTGAGGTTTACTCTGTTTTTCGAAGAATAATTCAGCCTACTTTCTCGAATTGTGTCTCTTTCCCAACTGATATATCATAAAATGGATTTCAACAAATTGAAAACGGTGCCTGATCAGTGGTCAGCACGATTTGTCGTGTTTTTTTAGTTCATTTTTTTAACTGTTACCCCTACAGTTAAATTGCAGTAGCTCTTGTTTCCTGAACACGATCCTGTGTCTCTATATGAGTTGTTGGATGACTTATTTGAATAACTATGATTCAACTCCTAAGGCCTGATCCCCAGGTTCCGATAATCAATATGAGCTACATTCGGTATTCTCCGTAAGGCTCGACGCCCAATGAACTTGGAAGCTCAAATTGTCTTGTGTTGTTAATATATGAGAACACGTGGAATGTTCAGTTAGAAAACAGTTAAATGTATATGCCAGGCTATGACCATTTGATTCTATAAAAGCTGTTACGATAACTCGAATGAAGAATTTAACTCGTTTCAACAGGAATTAAAAGAAAACCTCCAAAGTGCTGAAATGAACACACACAATTAAAGCGTGAATTAGAAATATACTCTAGATAACGACTTGGAAATTCATTTGGACTAAAGAAATTCAATGATAAGGATTACACAAACAGAACATCACGAATACTGCCATCATTGAAAACTGTTGCCCGCTTCTCTATTGCAGGGAATAAACTTTATCTTAATTTTTAGTTTATGCCTGTTTGAAATTGGTGCTACAGTTTAAACTGTCGAACGTATTACAGATTTGTGGGCGATGACTGAATATTGAATGTCAAGTCAAGCGAATATACTCATTCAGCCAAATAGTTTACACCCACAATATGCAATATAACACAATATTAGGTTACAGCTTTGCCATGGAGAATTGGGTGTTCACATACGCAAACATTTCCTCACCAAGATAACCTCACCCGAAGAATATAGTATACGAATAAATTATGCAATATTTGTGTTTATTTTGCACCCCAGGGTGACTACGAAGCTTTGATATCGTGATTAACGACCGGAATGCATTGGGGTTACATGAATGCCTGAAGCGGTCATGAATTTTATGGCATTGATCTTCTGGTTTAATACATGTATCTTTTCCTGGAAACTGACACATGAAATCATATATATACGGTGAAGTGGTCCTCAAAATGGCGGCGCTCACCGCGAATATAACGGAACTGTCGACATTGTGTTGATTGGAAGAAATGTTTGAATTTAAACGGTGGCGTAACAGATCTCCCCTTTCAGCAATAACACATCTTCCAGTCTTTCTCTGCCTCTACCATCTGTACCATTTTCTCTTAATCTTATTCTTAGTATTTTGGCAGATCTGTATCGTATAGTCGTCCGTGCGCCGGTGTAGATTGATATGTGACCCAGCAGCGAACAGGCAACAACAACAACAACAACAACAACAAAATGTCGCATCGGTCATCATGCGGGATCGACCTGAGAGCTGGTGAAAGCTGGTTTCCGGTAGACCTGCAGTTGACGGCGTATTTGTGAAGGCGAATTAGAATAACACAGGCTTTGACATGTGAAAATGGAAACGGGGCTGATGGAGGAGCTCTCATGTGAACATTTTGGAGAGTGGTTGAAAGATTTGGGCTATGTAACCGTTAACCTTATCTAACCTGGGCGATTTGGATTACCTCTTGAGATAAGGAGCTGAAACTTACCACACTACACCTTTGTGGCAAGCTCCAACAGAAAATGTAAAATATCCATGATGACGTCACAGTGACGTCATTTTCAAAAAGGCATATTTTGGTCGATTTTTTCGTCAGATTTTTCGAGTTTTTTATTTAGGCGTTTCCTTCGAAAAAACTGCATGATAAATTAGTAAATAGTAACCTGCCCACATTTCCTCGCAGACAAGCGAGAATTTTGAAGAAAAATGACGAGAACATCACTCTTCTGGTACCCCCACATGACCGCCATTTTGAATTTACCCCTGATCCTCTTCTCGGGGGGGAGGGGGAGGAAGGTATGCAAATAGGCTCAAAATGAACCCAGTGTGATAAGTTACAAGGTCCCGGAGCCTCGGCTCTCATTTTTTTGTCGTTTATTATGCCCTCCCCTCCTCCCACACACGTAGGGTTAAGGAGAGGGACCTTCCTCTTTCCCGAAAACAGGGAGGATAGTGACCAATCTCGAAGGAAAACGCAGCTGAGCATGTGCTCAGGAAATTTAATAGCCTGAAATCATTCTGTTTATGAGTTTCGGGATGAAATCATGTTTTGATCAGTTTTTGGATCGGCTTATGTACATAATAATATGTTTGGGTTGTATTATCAATTAGCGTACAACAATTAAATGTCCGGGAAATAAGGGGTAGCATGCAGTCGTTGGTGAAGCTAGAATAATGCAAACTGCTATGAACATTTTGAGCAAAATATCCCCTGTGGTAGCCCAGTCCCGGATCATGATAACGGTGGTTGTTGCCGCCATTTGCCCGGTGTTGTTTTGATATCAATATCCAAGTAGCCCACATTGTAAGCCAGTGAGGGGGTATACTATTTCTTTGGAGACTCTAGCAGTTTGGACTACATACACAGGCAATTTTTCACAGACATGTACTGAGCTGTACACTACTGAACGGTACTGCATGGAAAGGCCCACCATACATGTAGGTACTGAGCTGTAACTAAACAGTTCCTGTGTGATAATCACAGGTCAGAACTGAACTGAGCAGTACATGTCAGTTAGCAACAGCCTGGATCCAAGTGGTAACTGACCAGTACTGCACAGTAACAGGTTGGTTACTGTTCAGTTACAATACAGTTCTGTTCAGTCCTGTTCTTTGTGGTACTGTACGGTATCCAATCAGTACTGACCAGTTACTGAGTGGTACTGTGTGGATACGGGTCAGTACTGACTGGTACTGCACTGAGGTGTACCGTTCCGGGCCCTTCCTTGCGGTTACCATTCAGTTACCACACGGTACCAATATGTGAAAATTTGGCTGTGATACATCTTCCAGATGTGATATGGCACAGATAGAAAATGAACTCCATGTGGGCTAGACTGATTTTGGACACCCACATTAAAATTTATGACTAAATAGTCTGGCATAGTCGGTTAATGTTTTGAATTGTCGTTCGATAGCCAAGATTGTGTTCAGTGCGATGGATGTTTATTTCTCGCCCACCAAATCAAATTCAGATATATGTTATTGAAGTGTGGCGGTAGGAAGTTTGGATCTCTGGGTCTCGAAAAGTAAAGCCATGGAAACGACTGGTTGACTTCATGGTTGATCACTGGCATACAAATTCTGTACTGGTAACAGACACACGCTTTATCAATATGACGAAAAACAAATAGTGGCATGTCTTGCTGTTTGCTTACAGGGACGACAGAGAAAATTTCATGTGTAGAAATGTCGAAATCTGAGTTGATAAAATTCGAGAGCATGGCATATTAAAAATTGTTTTGGAATCCATGGGTGTCCAAATTTCTATATTTCACGGCTCACTTTCACGTCATTGAAAATCTATTATATAGAGGTCAAACTATGTTATTTTGACAAAAGTGATCTAGATTTGGCTGATCAGTCTCGTTTACTCATGTGCAGTCTAGATTATAATCTCAAGTCCCATCAAGCCAAAAGTGATCCAGATTCGGCTCACCAGTCTCGTTTACTTGTGTGCGTTCTAGATCATAATCCCCAGTCCCATCAACCCAGAAGTGATATAGATTTGGCTCGCAAGTCGCGTTTACTCTTGTGCGATCTAAATTGTAATCTCCAGTCCCATAAAACCAAAGGTGATCCAGATTTGGTTCACAAGTCGCGTTCACTCATATGCGATCTAGATTATAATTTCCAGTCCCATCAAACCAAAAGTGATATAGATTTGGCTCGCAAGTCGCGTTTACTCATGTGCGATCTAGATTAAAATTTCCAGTCCCATCAAACCAAAAGTGATATGGATTTGGCTCGCAAGTCGCGTTTACTCTTGTGCGATCTAGATTATGATCTCCAGTCCCATCAAACCAAAAGTGATGTGGATTTGGCTCACAAATCGCGTTTACTCGATCTAGATTGTAATTTCCAGTCCCATCAAGCCATAAGTGATCCAGATTTGGCTCACAAGTCTCGTTTACTCTGGCGCGATCTAAATTATAATCTCCAGTCCCATCAAACCAAAAGTGATCCAGATTTGGCTCACAAGTCTCGTTTACTCTGGCGCGATCTAAATGATAATTTCCAGTCCCATCAAGCCATAAGTGATCCAGATTTAGATTTGGCTCGCAAGTCGCGTTCACTCATGTGCGATCTAGATTATAATTTCCAGTCCCATCAAACCAAAAGTGCTCCAGATTTGACTCATCAGTCTCGTTTACTCTGGTGCGATCTAAATTATAATCTCCAGTCCCATCAAACCAAAAGTTACCCAGATTTGACTCACAAGTCGCGTTTACTCATGTGCGACCTAGATTATAATCTCCAGTCTCATCAAACCATAAGTGACCCAGATTTGGCTCACAAGTCTCGTTTACTCTGGCGCGATCTAAATTATAATCTCCAGTCCCATCAAACCAAAAGTGATCCAGATTCGGCTCACCAGTCTCGTTTACTTGTGTGCGTTCTAGATCATAATCCCCAGTCCCATCAACCCAGAAGTGATATAGATTTGGCTCGCAAGTCGCGTTTACTCTTGTGCGATCTAAATTGTAATCTCCAGTCCCATAAAACCAAAGGTGATCCAGATTTGGTTCACAAGTCGCGTTCACTCATATGCGATCTAGATTATAATTTCCAGTCCCATCAAACCAAAAGTGATATAGATTTGGCTCGCAAGTCGCGTTTACTCATGTGCGATCTAGATTAAAATTTCCAGTCCCATCAAACCAAAAGTGATATGGATTTGGCTCGCAAGTCGCGTTTACTCTTGTGCGATCTAGATTATGATCTCCAGTCCCATCAAACCAAAAGTGATGTGGATTTGGCTCACAAATCGCGTTTACTCGATCTAGATTGTAATTTCCAGTCCCATCAAGCCATAAGTGATCCAGATTTGGCTCACAAGTCTCGTTTACTCTGGCGCGATCTAAATTATAATCTCCAGTCCCATCAAACCAAAAGTGATCCAGATTTGGCTCACAAGTCTCGTTTACTCTGGCGCGATCTAAATGATAATTTCCAGTCCCATCAAGCCATAAGTGATCCAGATTTAGATTTGGCTCGCAAGTCGCGTTCACTCATGTGCGATCTAGATTATAATTTCCAGTCCCATCAAACCAAAAGTGCTCCAGATTTGACTCATCAGTCTCGTTTACTCTGGTGCGATCTAAATTATAATCTCCAGTCCCATCAAACCAAAAGTTACCCAGATTTGACTCACAAGTCGCGTTTACTCATGTGCGACCTAGATTATAATCTCCAGTCTCATCAAACCATAAGTGACCCAGATTTGGCTCACAAGTCGCGTTTACTCGTGTGCGATCTAGATTATAATTTCGAGTCCCATCAAGCCATAAGTAATCCAGATTTGGCTCACAAGTCTCGTTTACTCTTGTGCGATCTAGATTATAATTTCCAGTCTCATCAAGCCATAAGTGATCCAAATTTGGCTCACAAGTCTCGTTTACTATTGTGCGATCTAAATTATAATCTCCAGTCCCATCAAACCAAAAGTGATCCAGATTTGGCTCACAAGTCGGGTTTACTCGTGTGCGATCTAGATTATAATCTCCAGTCCAATCAAACCAAAAGTGATCCAGATTTGGCTCACAAGTCTCGTTACTCTTGTGCGATCTAAATTATAATCTCCAGTCCCATCAAACCAAAAGTGATCCAGATTTGGCTCAAAAGTCGCGTTTACTCGTGTGCGATCTAGATTATAATTTCCAGTCCCATCAAGCCATAAGTTATCCAGATTTGGCTCACAAGTCGCGTTTACTCTTGCGCGATCTAAATTATAATCTCCAGTCCCATCAAACCAAAAGTGATCCAGATTTGGCTCATCAGTCTCGTTTACTCTTGTGCGATCTAGATTAAGTGATGTAGATTTGGCTCACAAATCGCGTTTACTCATGTGCGATCTAGATTGTAATTTCCAGTCCCATCAAGCCATAAGTGATCCAGATTTGGCTCACAAGTCTTGTTTACTCGTGTGCGATCTAGATTATAATCCCCAGTCCCATCGACCCAGAAGTGATATAGATTTGGCTCGCAAGTCGCGTTTACTAATGTTCGATCTAGATTATAATTTCCAGTCCCATTAAACCAAAAGTGATATAGATTTGGCTCGCAAGTCGCGTTCACTTTTGTGCGATTTAGATTATAATTTCCAGTCCTATCAAACCAAAAGTGATATAGATTTGGCTCGCAAGTCGCGTTCACTGTTGTGCGATCTAGATTATAATCTTCAGTCCCATCAAACCAAAAGTGATCCAGATTTGGCTCACAAGTCGCGTTTACTCATGTGCGATCTAGATTATAATCTCCAGCCCCATCAAGCCATAAGTGCTCCAGATTTGACTCATCAGTCTCGTTTACTCTTGTGCGATCTAAATTATAATCTTCAGTCCCATCAAACCAAAAGTGATCCAGATTTGGCTCACAAGTCGCGTTTACTCATGTGCGATCTAGATTATAATCTCCAGCCCCATCAAGCCATAAGTGCTCCAGATTTGGCTCTCAAGTCGCGTTTACTCGTGTGCGACCTAGATTATAATTTCCAGTCCCATCAAGCCATAAGTAATCCAGATTTGGCTCACAAGTGTCGTTTACTCTTGTGCGATCTAAAGTATAATCTCCAGTTCCATCAAACCAAAAGTGCTCCAGATTTGGCTCTCAAGTCGCGTTTACTCGTGTGCGATCTAGATTATAATTTCCAGTCCCATCAAGCCATAAGTGATCCAGATTTGGCTCACAAGTCGCGTTTACTCATGTGCGATCTAAGTAATAATTTCGGTCCCATCAAGCCAAAGTGATCAGATTTGGCTCTGGAAGTCGCGTTTACTCATGTGCGATCTAGTTATAATCTCCAGCTCCATCAAGCCATAAGTGCTCCAGATTTGGCTCTCAAGTCGCGTATACTCATGTGCGATCTAAATTATAATTTCCAGTCCCATCAAGCCATAAGTGCTCCAGATTTGACTCATCAGTGTCGTTTACTCTTGTGCGATCTAAGTTATAATCTCAAGTCCCATCAAACTAAAAGTGATCCAGATTTGGCTCTCAAGTCGCGTTTACTCGTGTGCGATCTAGATTATAATTTCCAGTCCCATCAAGCCTTAAGTGATCCAGATTTGGCTCACAAGTCGCGTTTACTCATGTGCGATCTAAATAATAATTTCCAGTCCCATCAAGCCATAAGTGATCCAGATTTGACTCATCAGCGTCGTTTACTCTTGTGCGATCTAAGTTATAATCTCCAGTCCCATCAAACCAAAAGTTACCCATATTTGACTCACAAGTCGCGTTTACTCATGTGCGACCTAGATTATAATCTCCAGTCTCATCAAACCATAAGTGACCCAGATTTGGCTCACAAGTCGCGTTTACTCGTGTGCGATCTAGATTATAATTTCGAGTCCCATCAAGCCATAAGTAATCCAGATTTGGCTCACAAGTCGCGTTTACTCTTGTGCGATCTAGATTATAATTTCCAGTCTCATCAAGCCATAAGTGATCCAAATTTGGCTCACAAGTCTCGTTTACTATTGTGCGATCTAGATTATAATTTCCAGTCCCATCAAGCCATAAGTAATCCACATTTGGCTCACAAGTCTCGCTTACTCTTGTGCGATCTAAATTATATTCTCCAGTCCCATCAAACCAAAAGTGATCCAGATATGGCTCACAAGTCGCGTTTACTCTTGCGCGATCTAAATTATAATCTCCAGTCCAATCAAACCAAAAGTGATCCAGATTTGGCTTACAAGTATCGTTACTCTTGTGCGATCTAAATTATAATCTCCAGTCCCATCAAACCAAAAGTGATCCAGATTTGGCTCAAAAGTCGCGTTTACTCGTGTGCGATCTAGATTATAATTTCCAGTCCCATCAAGCCATAAGTTATCCAGATTTGGCTCACAAGTCGCGTTTACTCTTGCGCGATCTAAATTATAATCTCCAGTCCCATCAAACCAAAAGTGATCCAGATTTGGCTCATCAGTCTCGTTTACTCTTGTGCGATCTAGATTAAGTGATGTAGATTTGGCTCACAAATCGCGTTTACTCATGTGCGATCTAGATTGTAATTTCCAGTCCCATCAAGCCATAAGTGATCCAGATTTGGCTCACAAGTCTTGTTTACTCGTGTGCGATCTAGATTATAATCCCCAGTCCCATCGACCCAGAAGTGATATAGATTTGGCTCGCAAGTCGCGTTTACTAATGTTCGATCTAGATTATAATTTCCAGTCCCATTAAACCAAAAGTGATATAGATTTGGCTCGCAAGTCGCGTTCACTTTTGTGCGATTTAGATTATAATTTCCAGTCCTATCAAACCAAAAGTGATATAGATTTGGCTCGCAAGTCGCGTTCACTGTTGTGCGATCTAGATTATAATCTTCAGTCCCATCAAACCAAAAGTGATCCAGATTTGGCTCACAAGTCGCGTTTACTCATGTGCGATCTAGATTATAATCTCCAGCCCCATCAAGCCATAAGTGCTCCAGATTTGACTCATCAGTCTCGTTTACTCTTGTGCGATCTAAATTATAATCTTCAGTCCCATCAAACCAAAAGTGATCCAGATTTGGCTCACAAGTCGCGTTTACTCATGTGCGATCTAGATTATAATCTCCAGCCCCATCAAGCCATAAGTGCTCCAGATTTGGCTCTCAAGTCGCGTTTACTCGTGTGCGATCTAGATTATAATTTCCAGTCCCATCAAGCCATAATTAATCCAGATTTGGCTCACAAGTGTCGTTTACTCTTGTGCGATCTAAAGTATAATCTCCAGTTCCATCAAACCAAAAGTGCTCCAGATTTGGCTCTCAAGTCGCGTTTACTCGTGTGCGATCTAGATTATAATTTCCAGTCCCATCAAGCCATAAGTGATCCAGATTTGGCTCACAAGTCGCGTTTACTCATGTGCGATCTAAATAATAATTTCCAGTCCCATCAAGCCAAAAGTGATCCAGATTTGGCTCACAAGTCGCGTTTACTCATGTGCGATCTAGATTATAATCTCCAGCTCCATCAAGCCATAAGTGCTCCAGATTTGGCTCTCAAGTCGCGTATACTCATGTGCGATCTAAATTATAATTTCCAGTCCCATCAAGCCATAAGTGCTCCAGATTTGACTCATCAGTGTCGTTTACTCTTGTGCGATCTAAGTTATAATCTCCAGTCCCATCAAACTAAAAGTGATCCAGATTTGGCTCTCAAGTCGCGTTTACTCGTGTGCGATCTAGATTATAATTTCCAGTCCCATCAAGCCATAAGTGATCCAGATTTGGCTCACAAGTCGCGTTTACTCATGTGCGATCTGAATAATAATTTCCAGTCCCATCAAGCCATAAGTGATCCAGATTTGACTCATCAGCGTCGTTTACTCTTGTGCGATCTAAGTTATAATCTCCAGTCCCATCAAACCAAAAGTTACCCAGATTTGACTCACAAGTCGCGTTTACTCATGTGCGACCTAGATTATAATCTCCAGTCTCATCAAACCATAAGTGACCCAGATTTGGCTCACAAGTCGCGTTTACTCGTGTGCGATCTAGATTATAATTTCGAGTCCCATCAAGCCATAAGTAATCCAGATTTGGCTCACAAGTCTCGTTTACTCTTGTGCGATCTAGATTATAATTTCCAGTCTCATCAAGCCATAAGTGATCCAAATTTGGCTCACAAGTCTCGTTTACTATTGTGCGATCTAAATTATAATCTCCAGTCCCATCAAACCAAAAGTGATCCAGATTTGGCTCACAAGTCGGGTTTACTCGTGTGCGATCTAGATTATAATCTCCAGTCCAATCAAACCAAAAGTGATCCAGATTTGGCTCACAAGTCTCGTTACTCTTGTGCGATCTAAATTATAATCTCCAGTCCCATCAAACCAAAAGTGATCCAGATTTGGCTCAAAAGTCGCGTTTACTCGTGTGCGATCTAGATTATAATTTCCAGTCCCATCAAGCCATAAGTTATCCAGATTTGGCTCACAAGTCGCGTTTACTCTTGCGCGATCTAAATTATAATCTCCAGTCCCATCAAACCAAAAGTGATCCAGATTTGGCTCATCAGTCTCGTTTACTCTTGTGCGATCTAGATTAAGTGATGTAGATTTGGCTCACAAATCGCGTTTACTCATGTGCGATCTAGATTGTAATTTCCAGTCCCATCAAGCCATAAGTGATCCAGATTTGGCTCACAAGTCTTGTTTACTCGTGTGCGATCTAGATTATAATCCCCAGTCCCATCGACCCAGAAGTGATATAGATTTGGCTCGCAAGTCGCGTTTACTAATGTTCGATCTAGATTATAATTTCCAGTCCCATTAAACCAAAAGTGATATAGATTTGGCTCGCAAGTCGCGTTCACTCTTGTGCGATCTAGATTATAATTTCCAGTCCCATCAAACCAAAAGTGATATAGATTTGGCTCGCAAGTCGCGTTCACTGTTGTGCGATCTAGATTATAATCTTCAGTCCCATCAAACCAAAAGTGATCCAGATTTGGCTCACAAGTCGCGTTTACTCATGTGCGATCTAGATTATAATCTCCAGCCCCATCAAGCCATAAGTGCTCCAGATTTGACTCATCAGTCTCGTTTACTCTTGTGCGATCTAAATTATAATCTTCAGTCCCATCAAACCAAAAGTGATCCAGATTTGGCTCACAAGTCGCGTTTACTCATGTGCGATCTAGATTATAATCTCCAGCCCCATCAAGCCATAAGTGCTCCAGATTTGGCTCTCAAGTCGCGTTTACTCGTGTGCGACCTAGATTATAATTTCCAGTCCCATCAAGCCATAAGTAATCCAGATTTGGCTCACAAGTGTCGTTTACTCTTGTGCGATCTAAAGTATAATCTCCAGTTCCATCAAACCAAAAGTGCTCCAGATTTGGCTCTCAAGTCGCGTTTACTCGTGTGCGATCTAGATTATAATTTCCAGTCCCATCAAGCCATAAGTGATCCAGATTTGGCTCACAAGTCGCGTTTACTCATGTGCGATCTAAATAATAATTTCCAGTCCCATCAAGCCAAAAGTGATCCAGATTTGGCTCACAAGTCGCGTTTACTCATGTGCGATCTAGATTATAATCTCCAGCTCCATCAAGCCATAAGTGCTCCAGATTTGGCTCTCAAGTCGCGTATACTCATGTGCGATCTAAATTATAATTTCCAGTCCCATCAAGCCATAAGTGCTCCAGATTTGACTCATCAGTGTCGTTTACTCTTGTGCGATCTAAGTTATAATCTCCAGTCCCATCAAACCAAAAGTGATCCAGATTTGGCTCTCAAGTCGCGTTTACTCGTGTGCGATCTAGATTATAATTTCCAGTCCCATCAAGCCATAAGTGATCCAGATTTGGCTCACAAGTCGCGTTTACTCATGTGCGATCTAAATAATAATTTCCAGTCCCATCAAGCCATAAGTGATCCAGATTTGGCTCACAAGTCGCGTTTACTCATGTGCGATCTAGATTATAATCTCCAGCCCCATCAAGCCATAAGTGATCCAGATTTGGCTCACAAGTCGCGTTTACTCATGTGCGATCTAGATTATAATCTCCAGCCCCATCAAGCCATAAGTGCTCCAGATTTGACTCATCAGTCTCGTTTACTCTTGTGCGATCTAAATTATAATCTTCAGTCCCATCAAACCAAAAGTGATCCAGATTTGGCTCACAAGTCGCGTTTACTCATGTGCGATCTAGATTATAATCTCCAGCCCCATCAAGCCATAAGTGCTCCAGATTTGGCTCTCAAGTCGCGTTTACTCGTGTGCGATCTAGATTATAATTTCCAGTCCCATCAAGCCATAATTAATCCAGATTTGGCTCACAAGTGTCGTTTACTCTTGTGCGATCTAAAGTATAATCTCCAGTTCCATCAAACCAAAAGTGCTCCAGATTTGGCTCTCAAGTCGCGTTTACTCGTGTGCGATCTAGATTATAATTTCCAGTCCCATCAAGCCATAAGTGATCCAGATTTGGCTCACAAGTCGCGTTTACTCATGTGCGATCTAAATAATAATTTCCAGTCCCATCAAGCCAAAAGTGATCCAGATTTGGCTCACAAGTCGCGTTTACTCATGTGCGATCTAGATTATAATCTCCAGCCCCATCAAGCCATAAGTGCTCCAGATTTGGCTCTCAAGTCGCGTATACTCATGTGCGATCTAAATTATAATTTCCAGTCCCATCAAGCCATAAGTGCTCCAGATTTGACTCATCAGTGTCGTTTACTCTTGTGCGATCTAAGTTATAATCTCCAGTCCCATCAAACCAAAAGTGATCCAGATTTGGCTCTCTAGTCGCGTTTACTCGTGTGCGATCTAGATTATAATTTCCAGTCCCATCAAGCCATAAGTGATCCAGATTTGGCTCACAAGTCGCGTTTACTCATGTGCGATCTAAATAATAATTTCCAGTCCCATCAAGCCATAAGTGATCCAGATTTGGCTCACAAGTCTCGTTTACTCTTGTGCCATCTAAATTATAATCTCCAGTCCCATCAAAGCAAAAATGATCCAGATTTGGCTCACAAGTCGCGTTTACTCATATGCGATCTGGATTATAATCTCCGGCCCGTATCAACCTAGAAGTGATCTAGATTTGGTCTACAAGTCTCGTATAGTTATATGCGATCTAGATTATAATCTCCAGTCCGTATCAACCTAGAAGTGATATAGATTTGGTTCACCAGTCTCGCTTTCTCATGTGCGATCTAAATTATAATCTCCAGTCCCATCAAACCAAAAGTGATCCAGATTTGGCTCACAAGTCGCGTTTACTCATGTGCGATCTAGATTATAATCTCCGGTCCGTGTCCACCTAGAAGTGATCTAGGTTTGGCCTACAAGTCTCGTATAGTTATGTGCGATCTAGATTATAATCTCCAGTCCGTATCAACTTAGAAGTGATATAGATTTGATTCACCAGTCTCGTTTTCTCATTTGCGATCTAAATTATAATCTCTAGTGCTATCAAGCCAAAAGTGATCCAGATTCGGCTCACCATTCTCGTTTCCTCGTGTGCGATCTAGATTATAATCTCCGGTCACATCAAGCCAAAAGTGATCCAGATTTGGCTCACAAGTCGCGTTTACTCGTGTGCGATCTAGATTATAATTTCCAGTCCCATCAAGCCATAAGTAATCCAGATTTGTCTCACAAGTCTCGTTTACTCTTGTGCGATCTAGATTATAATTTCCAGTCCCATCAAGCCATAAGTGATCCACATTTGGCTCACAAGTCGCGTTTACTCATGTGCGATCTAGATTATAATCTCCGGTGCGTATCAACCTAGAAGTGATCTAGATTTGGCCTACAAGTCTCGTATACTTATGTGCGATCTAGATTATAATCTCCAGTCCCATCAACCCAGAAGTGATATAGGTTTGGTTCACCAGTCTCGTTTTCTCATGTGCGATCTAGATTATAATTTCTAGTCCCATCAAGCCATAAGTGATCCAGATTTGGCTCACGGTCTCGTTTACACTTGTGCGATCTAGATTATAATCTCCGGTCACATCAAACCAAAAGTGATCCAGATTTGGCTCACAACACTCGTCTACTCATGTGCGATCTAAATTATAATCTTCATTCAAATCAAACCAGAAGTGATCTAGATTTGGCTGACCAGTCTCGTTTACTTATGCGCGATCTAGATTATAATCTCCAGTCCCATCAAGCCAGAAGAGAGACTGGCCAACAACAGATTTCTTTAATTTCAATTTGTCTAGATTACCATCGCCAATCACATCGGGTCAAAAGATTTACGTTACCATGCAGTCTTATTAAGTCAAGTGAAATCAAGATTTGGATCGCCACAGTCTCATAAATGTGACCAAATCTAAACTTCACCAGCGAATCATTAAAGTGATCCACCAATGTACAAGGCATCAGGCTAGATCGATGAACCGAAACTGGTACTGAAATTACCCGAGAAGTTTGAGAGCAAAACGAATATTTGTCCCATTGTGTTCCAAGCGAGCATGAGCGATTATGAGCATTTCATTTTAAATGGGTGTAAAGAAAGGGTAGGCCCTAATTCTGTCGGAATTTTGATCTGCTTGCCCTATTCTAACTAACGCGAAATGAGAATAATAGTGTTCAAGCACTTGGTGTCAGGCCGAATGTCCTAGGACTGAGGGTCCTTTCACACCTGCATTTTTATCGGCTCATTGTTAGCGCTGCTCATGTAGATACAGTGTATACAGCGCAGCAAAGTTTACCAGTAATCTACTGTATAATGTAGAGTACATATTTCTTAATACACTTTTAAAGGTAATGTTACAGTAATTTACTGCAGAACCGCAATATATACTGTACGTTTTTATAGTAAATGCTGGCAACTGCAGTAAAACTACGGTAAATTACTGTAAAATTTTCAGCAAAAGTTTAGAGTGTAGGCTTACCGGTAGCTGATTTATCAACTTAATAATTAGATTTGTTCGTCAGTGAATCACTATTATTCGCTGTGCTTCGTCACACCGTACCGTTTTACTTCTTTTGCTAACACCAAATTCCCACAAGACATATCACAGCAATCAGGAAAGTATCGTACTCCATGCCTGAAAGTTTTCTGCCTCGATTAGTGAAAATAAACTACAAACATATCTGAATTCTATTTCAAATATCAATCAGATATGTTTGGTGATAAATTACGAACTTACCGCTCAGTTATCTGTGAATTCAACGGCTACCCGTGAACTGCTTCGAAATGCAGAATCTGTGTAGTTGTATCCACGTTTTCGCAACTATTTAATAACGTATAAAGTCTACGAAGCATCATATCTGTTTCAACATATGCTATAAATACGCATTCTGCATCTGTTATTTTTCTAGCGTTCTAATCTCACGCGAAGCTTCACGGTTGAGTGTTTTGCCCTGGAGGACGTAAACAGAGACATAAAATCTCTAACATAAACACAATATCTCGATTGATTAATTCTTAACGCTTGAGGTTACAGATTTGCTCCGCCAAATCTGCTCGCATTTGGTCTGTGACGTATATTACGTTTCTATAATATTTGAATCTCAAATATATCAAATCCACCTTTCCAAATTTTAATCGGAAAAAAATCTGGACCAGTTTGATTGGTCACCTCCGAAATTTGCCGTAATGGTTTCGGGCTGGATGACCCTATTTCTGGCGGTCTTATCCCGAAAAAATGGTGGGGAAGGCATGCTGAATTTTCCATACTAGTAGTATAGAGACAGCATTTGAGGCTCTGGCTCGTCACTGCGCATGCGCAGAAAAAAATTGGGCGGTCATGGGGCGGTGTGCGCAGAAGTGTTGTGCGCAGGTATGACGTCACTTTCGGTCTGCGTGAATCGGGCGTGACCTTGGGGGTATGTATTCCTCCGCGGTGATGCGATCTGGCGGTGATGCTGTCTGTCTCCGCGGACAGAAAGTAGTCCCAAATACGTGGGTTTTCGTGAGAATTTTCGGCAATCTGTAGGGACCGCTAGTGGACCGATTGGGTCGAGTGAGATATCAATATGAAGCATACGTGAGGGAGTATCCAACGGGCTGGGTGTGACGTGGAACTGACGTCATTCTACGCATGCGCAGTAGAGAAAGAGTATGGAAATAGACGTTTTGGGGTCTAGGTGGGCCACTAGTGCGCCGATGGGGTCGAGTGAGGTATCAATGTGAAGCATACGTGAGGGAGCATCCACCTGGACTAGTGTGTCGTTCGTTGTCAACATTCTGCGCATGCGCAGACAGGGAATTGTGGGAAAAGGGTACGGAAATATACGTTTTGGGGTCTAGGTGGGCCACTAGTGGGCCGATTAGATCGAGTGAGGTATCAATGTGAAGCATTCGTGAGGGAGCATCCACCTGGACTAGTGTGTCGTTCGTTTTCAACATTCTGCGCATGCGCAGACAGGGAATTGTGGGAAAAGGGTATGGAAATAGACGTTTTGGGGTCTAGGTGAGCCCCTAATGATCCTATGGTGTCGTATGGGGTCTTATTTTGAAGCTCTCGTGAGGGAGCATCCGCCTGGACTAGTGTGTCGTTCGTTTTCAACATTCTGCTGCGCAGGTCACGTGGTTGTGTGGGTCTGTGCAAGTGTGTGGTATGACGTCACTTCCGATCTGCGAGTATAGAAAGAGTGTTAAATAGCTTATTGACATTTGACCTCAAAAATTTGCATATCGTGACCTTTGGCAGGCAATCAGAAGCGAGTATTTTGAACTCGTCTGACTGTATGGAATGGATGTACTGATTTGGTTCTGGAGTTTTTCCATCATGGGGAGTGCAAAGGTATGACGTCACTTCCGGTCTGCGTGAATCGGGCGTGACCTGGGTAGGAAACATGATAGGAATGCATGTACTGACCTGTCTGTGGGGTTTTCCCCCCAGAATTTCGCTGACGTCCGTGTCTTCATCCGGGCACTTCACGTCCGCGCCTGCATCCGGGTATGTATGAGGTTCTTGAGGAGGCGACTGCATGTAGTGAGCTGTATGTGTTTTTTTTTCGCTGACGTCAGTGTCCTCATCCGGGCACTTGACGTCCGGGCCTGCACCCGGGTACTTCTATGTAGGTGTATAAAAGTGGGAATTTTTTATGGCATTGCTTCATTCATTGGCCTGCTTCACCTGACCAGCCTGAGCCTGCCTCACCAGCCTGAGCCTATCTGTAGTACGTATCACGGATTACATCCGTAGAGCTACGTATAGGCCCGCATGTGTGACATGGCGTATAAAACACGTCCCTCTGGATCCCACACCCCATTCCTACGGTTACAGAGCCATGACGGGCACCCATCCCTATGCGACTCGCATTTTACAGCATGCGACCGTGGTTAATTCACTCACGGGTTACAGAGTAGTGGTTCGGTCCATGTTTGGAGATGGCGACGACAACGAGGGATGACGCCAGATCCTGAAAGAGTTCACACAAGCGGTCCCCGACAGAGTGCACTCGGTGGAGAGGTGTGCTATCACTCACCACTACTGGACTATGACAGCCATTCTTGATGCCCGGACTATGGACCAGAAGCGCTCACGCCGGAACCAGCGACGGCTCGTTGGCCTAGTAATGGTCTATACTATACTGTGAGGTCATGTGACTGTCAGTATGGCGGCACCTCTTCCCACTTCCCTTATATGTGTTGTAATTTTTACCTGTATATGGCGAGATTCTGCTGGTGGACGTTTCGTCTCCGAGGCCCGCTCCCTGTACAGACCTTTTGGTCTTTGATATTTGTTGGCATTTGTGGGAAGTTGATGCTGGGTCGACATCGAGCTGTACAGACTAGTCTTTTGTGTTACATGCCGCCATTGCATCTGACGACAATACAGCTCACCAATGTCCAGTGTACCAGTTGTCACAGCGAAACAGCTCGCCAATTACCAATATACGAGTTGTCAGAGCATTTCCATCATAGCTCTCTAGATTTGTATCTAATACCGCTTATGCCGGTACTAGGGGCCGTGTGGTCATATCATCCAAGTTGCCACATAAACAGGTACAATAAAAGTGTACCTGGGGTACAACACATTTCATGAATCGTTAGATTCTTGTTATGTGCTTTCGAATAGGTTAACCGGAAGACTATACTGTGAGGTCATGTGACTCTCTCAGTATGTCGGCACCTCTTCCTACTTCCATTATATGTGTTGTAATTTTTACCTGTAAATGGCGAGATTCTGCTGATGGACGTTTCGTCCCCGAGGCCCGCCCCTTGTACAGACATTTTGGTCTTTGATATATGTTGCCATTTGTAGAAAGTTGATACTGGGTCGACATCGGGCCTTACAAACTAGTCTTTTGTGTTAGATGCCGTCATTTTCATCTGACGACGATACAACTCACCAATTTCCAACGTACGAGTTGTCACAGCGAAACAGCTCACCAATTACCAATATACGAGTTGTCAGAGCATTTCCATCATAGCTCTCTAGATTTGTATCTAATACCGCTTATGCCGGTGCTAGGGGCCGTGTGGACATATCACCCAAGTTGCCACATAAACAGGTACAAGAAAAGTGTACCTGAGATACAACACATTTCATGAATCGTTAGATTCTTGGTATGTGCTTTAGAATAGGTTAACAGGAAGACTATACTGTGAGGTGATGTGACTCTGTCAGTATGTCGGCACCTCTTCCCACTTCCCTTATATGTGTTGTAATTTTTACCTGTATATGGCGAGATTCTGCTGGTGGACGTTTCGTCCCCGAGGCCCGCCCCCAGTACAGACCTTTTGGTCTTTGATATATGTTGGCATTTGTGGGAAGTTGATGCTGGGTCGACATCGGGCCTTACAGACTAGTCTTTTGTGTTACATACCGTCATTTTCATCTGACGACGATACAACTCACCAATTTCCAACGTACGAGTTGTCACAGCGAAACAGCTCACCAATTACCAATATACGAGTTGTCAGAGCATTTCCATCATAGCTCTCTAGATTTGTATCTAATACCGCTTATGCCGGTGCTAGGGGCCGTGTGGTCATATCATCCAAGTTGCCACATGAACAGGTACAATAAAAGCGTACCTGAAATACAACACATTTCATGAATCGTTAGATTCTTGGTATGTGCTTTAGAATAGGTTAACCGGAAGACTATACTGTGAGGTCATGCGACTCTGTCAGTATGTCGGCATCTCTTCCCACTTCCCTTATATGTCTTGTAATTTGCCGTATTGACCCTGACGCTGTGGCAATGACAGCGACAGATAAAGAACGGCTTTTCAGAGCCTCCACAGATGCGCTTATGTGCAACCGATATATACGAGGGTCAGTCACATTGTGCGTCATTCACCGATCGTCATTGGGTCAACCATGTCACCGAGGGACCTGACCATAAATACGAGAGACAGTCAGAGTGTGTGTCATTCACCGTTCGTCATTGGGTCAACCAACCATGTCACCAGTCCTACGAGCCATCCTTCCCCTTACACCCCGGGTGGGGTTACACGTCTATGAAGATGAAGTCACCCTCGTGGAAGACCGTGGAGATGTTTGCTGGTCGCCCGCTGAGACCGTATCGAATACGGCTACGCTACACCGTGACGGCTGGACCAAATTTAAACGGGTGTTGGTTTAAACAGTATTTTATTTCCATGAAAAGATATAAATGGAAATGGGAATTGGGTAACAGGCAGAGCCTATATCAAACCCTCTCCCTTAAACGGGTGTTGAGCGGTGAGCTCGACGGAAAGCTCATCCACATAGACAATGCCATCTACGTACACCGTGGACCCTTCTTCCCACGCCTGGGCCGTTACCAAGACCCTACGCGAGGCTTCACCCTAGACCCCGATCTGTGGACAGAATTCGAGAAAGTGGTGCCTATCGTGGACCAGCTGTTTACACCGGACGAGCGGTCAGCTGTTCAGTTGGAGTGGGCTCGTGTCCTGAGAGAAGCGGCGGCAGAACCTAACGAACAAATTACCAAAGCTAGCAATGAAGCGGAGGCAGACGACGATGCCATTGATTATCCGGCTAGGCTGTCAGCCCAGTGACATGACCACCCGATCCTTTGATCTCACGTCATAAAGTTTTTCTTCCTATAAAAACGAGAGACAGTCAAATCTGGTACCATTCACGTACTGACCATGACGGAGCATTAATACGGGCGTTTCTCAGCTTGACCCCCGAGGTTTTCCTGTACGTTTATGCGGATAAGGTCGATATCATGGAGGAGGTGGGAGACATCTGTGATGCGGACCCTACACAACCGTGCCCGGCTAACATTCGTCTGTCCCGGGAGGGTTGGACCAAATTCAAACAGGTGTTGTCTGGTGAACGGGACGGCGACCTCATTCACTTGTGTCACGATGTGTACATCCGACGCGGCCCCTTCTTTGCTCAATTGGCTCGGTTAGATGGGGGTGCAGTGCATTTTACCCTTCCTCCTGTTCTATGGTCTGCATTGGAAGATGCCGTGGCAGATGTGGATCAAGTGCTTACGGAGGAAGAGCGGTCATCAGACGAGTTGGGCTGGTCATTTACCATGGATAATGTGCTGGCAGAAGACAAAGAAGAAAATCAGAAAGAAACTCCGGCCCAAGATATACCCGTTATAAATAAATAGAGCCAGGTTCCATCATCATTTGTCATCATGAAGAGCTGGGGGAAGGTGTTGGATAACTTATACTACAGTCCCGACAGTCCGGCGGCCTATAGTGCATTGACGGCTCTCTATCGAGCGGTCAAACCCCAGGGGCTACAACAAGCGGTATGCAGTGGACTGCAAGTCGCCGGTGATGTCTTGGGGGGTACGGCACCCAAAGAAACCTTGAAACGGCGGGCCAAAGAAGCGTGAGGCGGCTTGGTGGCCAAAGCACAACGCACCGTAGGGAATAAAAGACCTGCACCACCGAGACCACGCTCCAGTCGACGTCCGACCCAGCGACGACGCACATCGAAGACCCAGGATATATTTTCTTAAACATGTCCTTAATCCACGCAGAGTCCTGCCCCTCCACCTACAGTGAATTTGATTTGTGGACCGTCCCGCCCACACAGACCAGTGCCGAACAAGGATTATGGGTGGAGCATCTCCCGCTCTCCAGCATCAACGAAACAGGACCCATCGAGTTCACCGTTAGTAATGCAGATACGGCCTATGTGGATTTAGCCCATACATACTTGTATGTGAAAGCCAAGGTCGTCAATGGAGATGGCTCCAGAATCGTCCAAGCTGCAACGGTGGGACCGACGAATCTCTGGCTGCACTCTATGTTTCAACAGGTGGATATTTTTATCCGCGACAAACTCATCAGTGACTCGACCAACACGTACCCCTATCGAGCCTACATCGAGACGTTGTTGTCGCATGGACGGGAGGCTAAAGAATCTCAGCTGACAGCCGCTTTATTCTACCAGGACGCAGCCGAGCACATGGACGCGGTGGACAATGTGGGATATAACAAACGGAAGGCTTTCACCGCGAACAGCGTCTCGGTGGATCTCATGGGTCGACTGCACGCAGACCTCTTCATGCAAGACCGGTACCTCTTGGACAAGATCCCCATCAAAATCGGACTGATACGGGCGCCTCCGACCATCGCCATGATGGCCACTAACGTAGAGGGACATGCAGCTGACTATAAGATTGTCATCCAAGACGCAGTCCTGTATGTCCGAAAAGTGAAACCGAATCCAGCCGTTCAATTGGGACACATCAAAGCCTTGGAAACAAAACCAGCCCAGTACCCTATCCGACGTGTACAAACCAAAGTGTTCTCTGTGCCTGCTGGAAATAATAGCGCCAACAAAGAAAACCTGTTCCTGGGGGAACTACCCAAACGATTGATTCTGGCCTGTGTGGAAAATACTAGTTTCAGCGAAGCCTACCCAGAGAACCCGTTTGACTTTCAACATTTCGGCATCAATTTTGTGGCCCTGCATGTGGACGGACAACAGGTCCCAGCCACAGCCTTAACACCGAACTTTGGGCGCTGGAATTTCATTCGAGCCTGTCAGAGCTTCTTTACAGCCACCGGTCAAATCAACCAGGACGAAGGGAATATGATCAGTCGGGAGGACTACGCGAACGGATACACGTTGTTCTGTTTCGATCTGACCACCACCTTAGAGAACGACCATCAGCTGGCCCTGGCCAAGCAAGGCAATTTACGGTTGGAAATCCACTTTGCACGAGCCCTGGGGACCACCGTCAATGTGATCTGCTACGCCCAGTTTGACAACATCATTCAAGTGGACAAGGCGCGCAACGTCCTGTGTGACTTTGCCACCTAACATGGATACAGACCAGATAACCACCGTGCTGGAGAATGACCCAGGAACACGTATGGTCTTTCAAGGGGTGTTCGCCCGAAATGTGTTCCCATTAGACCGTATGTGTCCTGCTGCTTACGTTCTCAACACGGACCCGATGGATAGGCCCGGTGAACATTGGGTGGGCGCGTACTTGACAGAACAGCAGGGCGAATACTTTGACCCGTACGGCCTGCCACCCCTCCATCCTGATTTAACCGACTTCATGGATGAAGGAACAGAGACGTGGTGTTTGAACAGCCAAACGTTGCAAAGCCTGACCAGTAGCGTGTACAGACAATATTGCTTGTTTTACCTGTATCATCGATACCGGGGAAGAACCTTATCTACCATCGTACATATGTTTGACGAGTACTCCAAGGCCGAGGACCGCGAGGGTACTCGTATATGACTGGGCCGCCCATCATTTCAATGTACAAGCCCCATTCTGGGCTTAAGTTCTTTCAATGTACAAGTCCCCTGTTCTGGGCTTAAGTTCTTTCATGAAAAACCCCTGTGTTCTGGGCTTAAGTTCTATCGATTTCAATGTACAATCCCCCTGTTCTGGGCTTCAGTTTTCACGTGGTTGTTCTCACGTTGTTGTTGTTAGTTATTGTTGAATAAAAAACAAAATGAGGTCTCACCAAAAAAAACCCTGTCTTGTGTGTTTTCTATATGAGCATAATGTATGAAGGCTATAACAGACATGTGAGGATTCGGTCAAACTGGCCTTGGACACCGTGGAGAAAGTAGCCAATCAGTGGCTTAGGCTGGGGCCAAATGTAACCCATCAATGTCAAGAAAACAATGCAAGAGCACTGCAGTAAAATAGACTGCCAATGAAATCAGCCCACAGACCAAGTACATGTTTTGGTCTAGAGTTACAAGTTACAAGAGCAACAGGTGGAGTGAAAACACTATAGAGGTTCGAGGTGCGGGAAGACATGACCGAATCCCCACATGTCCCCACGAAGACGGCGAGTGGAGACTCGTGCAACACCTATAGATTTAGTTTATTACTATAAGTTCCATGGTTTCATGTAGTTTTTCGTGCCAATACGGTTCTGGGAAAAATGAGAGTTCCCCGCTGATCATTTAGTATGGGCATAGTGCTGGCGATATTGTCGGGGATCCTGTGCATTCCATGGGTGCTTCGGGAGAGCGGATAAAGGCTATCTTTTGGCCAGAAGAGGGCCGAACCTAGCCGGAAGGTCAAAGGTCACATTCAGGTCAAAAGGCCCCCCGCCCTTTTGACCTGAATGTGACCTTTGACCTTTTGACCCGAAAATCACCCGCGCACTTCCGGTGATGCTGCGCAGGCATGCGGCCGGATAACCCGCGCGCGCTGCGGCCGTGCCGGGCCTGCCCGGGAAGGGTTGATAGGAGTTTTCTCCTATTGTAGGGGTAAAGTCCGTGTTCCGCTTTTTATATTTTTTTCTGGAGAAACTTTCACATGCACTCACCCTACCTCTCTCAGCAGGCCCCGATAAGCCCGGGGGACCGATATTCGCCCTTTGGGAAAGGGTTGATAGGGGTTTTCCCCTATTTTAGGGGTAAAGTTCGTGTTCCACTTTTTATAGTTGAGGGACAATTCCTAAATTTACATACACCCACTCCCCCACCCTACCTCTCTCAGCAGGCCCCGATAAGCCCGGGGACCGATATTAGCCCTTTGGGATAGGGTTGATAGGAGTATATTCTACGGTAAAGTCCGTGTTCCGCTTTTTATATCTGGAGAAATTTTACATGCACCCACCCTGCCGCTAGAGGGCAGCACCATCGATGCCAAAGGGGAATCCCCTTTTTGTTTGTTTATTTTTTGCGGAGATATACTGGACAATAAACGCTCGACCCTCGGCTCGCACGGATGCTAGACTCGTCCTAATAACATCGTCCAACACCTATAGATCATGTTATATATGTCTTCCTTCCCATGGTTTCATGGAAGAACCCTGACCTTGAACTAGTGTGATCACGTGACCTCCACGTGATGGAAAAAACCCCAGAACCAAGTCAGTACATGCATTCCATACAGTCAGACGAGGTCAAAATACTCGCTTCTGATTGGTTGTCAAAAGTCAGGATATGCAAATTTTTCAGGTCAAAGGTCAATAAGCTATTTAACACTCTTTCTATACTCGCAGACCGGAACTGACGTCATACCACACACTTGCGCAGACTCACCAAACCACGTGACCTGCGCAGCAGAATGTTGAAAACGAACGACACATTAGTCCAGGTCTATGCTCCCGGACATATGCTTCACATTGATACCTCACTCGACTCCATCGGACCATTAGTGGCCTACCTAGACCCCAAAATGTCTATTTCCATACCCTTTTCCCACAATTCCCTGTCTGCACTTGCGCAGAATGTTGAAAACGAACGACACACTAGTCCAGGCGGATGCTCCCTAGACCCCAAAACGTCTATTTCCATACCCTTTTCCCACAATTCCCTGTCTGCGCATGCGCAGAATGTTGAAAACGAACGACACATTAGTCCAGGTGGATGCTCCCTCACGAATGCTTCACATTGATACCTCACTCGATCCAATCGGCCCACTAGTGGCCCACCTAGACCCCAAAACGTCTATTTCCGTACCCTTTTCCCACAATTCCCTGTCTGCGCATGCGCAGAATGTTGACAACGAACGATACACTAGTCCAGGTGGATGCTCCCTCACGTATGCTTCACATTGATACCTCACTCGATCCAATCGGCCCACTCGACCCAATCACTCAAAAACGTCTATTTCCATACACTTTCTCTACTACGCATGCGCAGAATTACGTCAGTTCCACGTCACACCCAGCCCGTTGGATATTCCCTCATGTATGCTTCATATTGATACCTCACTCGACTCAATCGGTCCACTAGCGGTCCCTACAGATTGCCAAACATTCTCACGAAAACTCACGTATTTGGGAATACTTTCTGTCCGCGGAGACAGACCGCATCACCGCCAGACCGCATCACCGCGGAGGAATACATGCCCCCAAGGTCAGGCCCGATTCACGCAGACCGGAAGTGACGTCATACCTGCCCACAACACTCCTGCGCACACCGCCCCATGATCGCCCCTTTTCGAGCCAGAGCCTTTAAATGCTGTCTCTATACTACTCATACTCTGTAACAAAAGTTGAGTGAGATTTTCACTCAACTCGAGTTACTTTTCACTCAGCTTCAGTGAAATGCACTTAACTTGAGTGACATTCACTCAAGCATAAAGTGGAAATTGTATGTTTGTGTTAATTTTGTGTTATGTGTTTATTTTTTTATATATATATATATTTTTCTTTGGTGAACAAAGTCTATTTTATTAAACTTCACCGCAATTACATCGATATCGATAACACGCCCCTTGGGGTTTTTATCCCGCCATTATAATTTATTGTAACAACCGAATTATGTTTTTGTTTTGGTGAAATAAAATTCAATTGAATTGAATTGAAATTGATCCCACCCAAGTTGAGTGAATTTAAATGGTTTTAACTCAAGTTGAGTGATAGGTAACTCAAGTTGAGTGAAAAGTAACTCAAGTGTGAGTGAACAGATACATTTCACTCAAACTTAAGTGGAACAGTTCACTCAAGTTTTTTTAGAGAGTATGTTTGAGGGGAAAGGCCAGACTACCTGGTGTGGGGGGTCATTTGTGGCGGCGAATATTAGGGAATATAGTTTTCTCAATATGTGGTCTGCCAATTTACTACATATTAAGTAAGGCAAATAATTAGTGGTTTGTGACCTATAAATGACCACAGATGGGGGTAGAGCTTCACTCAAGTTCACTCTTGATCGTGATATATTAATGTCGGAAGCCATAAAGCATTCTTTAGCTCGACTACATACAAGAGATATCATTCATGGGATGTTTCTTTGTTTATAGAGTTGCTTGAATTTCTCATTAAAAATATCTATGTGAAATTTGGCAACACAATATATCAGCAGCATATAGGTATTCCAATGGGTATTAATTGTGCACCCCTGTTGGCTGACCTGTATCTGTTCTCTTATGAATATGACTATATGCAGGCGCTTTCAAAAACCGATCCATTCAAAGCCCGTTCCTTCTCATTCACCAAACGCTATATAGACGATCTTCTCGCTTTGGATAATCGCTATATAAATGACGCAGTGAAGGATATATATCCGCCTTCACTGGATTTGAAGGAAACTACAGATAGCCCTACTGGCACATCTGATTTAGATCTCTATCTCTATAAAAATGAAGCGGGCATTCTCTCTCGTCGACTTTATGACAAAAGAGATGATTACAATTTCGACATCGTAAACTATCCCTTTCTGGATAGTAATATTCCAGTGGGACCTGCATATGGCGTATACATATCTCGCTTAGTAGCATTTGCTAGATCCTGTGTTAGATGTGATGATTTTAATCAACGTCACAAAACATTGTTGCAGAAACTTATAAAACAGGGCTATTCCACCAAGCGCCTTCACTCAAAGTTTCTCAAATTTGGCGATACATATCGCATGCTGATAGCAAAATACGAACGTAGCGTGCAAGATCTATGGCGCTACGTTTCGTAACTTGTGTCTAATTCCGCTTAACCCGGGGCTAGGGGCCGTATGAACCCATGTACTTCAAGATCCTCATGGTACTCATATGAACAGTCACAATCAAAGCGTGACTGAGATACATCATTCTTTAGATGACGACTTTACAACGAATATTATGGATTAAGAATACTGATCAGCGATACGGATTTGATATTTTTGGAACATCATGATGTCTTGCCGGCATCATTGAAAACTGTTGACCGCTTCTCTCTTGCAGGAAACAAGTCTATGTTTATGTATACTATGATTGTCCTTTTGAATTTGGTGCTAATACTGTTATATGGAATATGAAATAGGTCTTTGGATTATGGACGCGGATATTCTCTAATGGACGACGGCTGGATTATGAATGACGGACTAGACGCTTGTAATTTGACTCTTGACCTTTGACTCAGGATGTTGGTGTCGTCCTTGGGCCTTCGGGTGCAGTCCCCAATGGACCCCTCGGTGCTAGAAATAGACCCTTGATTTAGCCCTTCCTTCTTTAACAGTACCAAACCATCCAGAAACCCCTCCAAAAGAATTTTGGTGAAGGGAATGCTCATACCATTAGCTCAAGATATAAGTCAGTAGTGCAATATTCACAAGGGACCAATTTTCTTTCCTCGGCATGTATTCCATATTTTCTGGAAAATCCATTAAAATGACCCAAAATAGACCATATTTCTTTCATTTGGTGGGTAACTTTCGACAATCGACCACAATAAAACGTCTCACAAGTGTTTCCTGTTGTGAGCAAGATAAAAAAGCTACTTAAAACATGCGGTCGATCAGACGGAATTTTGTCCCATATTCCATATGTAAAATAACCCCAATTAAACACCTGAAAAACGCGCGAAACTGTCTGACGAAGGTGGACTCCGCGGCCCGTCCCGGCTTATAGCTCTACTGACATGACTGAGTCACTGATCCGCATATTTCGGCATTTACCACCACCTTTATATGTTGCGTTTAATTGTTACCTCAACATGGTGAGATTCTGCTGGTGGATGTTTCCCCGAGACTTGACCTCTGTACAAATCATCATGATTGTAGTTTATGACTGTGGATATCATGGTGGAGATGAAGCGCTTGGTCGACGTCGGGCATCACAGACTTGTGTTTTGAATAAGAACATGCATTCAACTAGTATCTTCCCTGTTTGGTCTGTTCTTCTATTTAACAGTCACAAAATTCATCACTTTCCATCAGAAGACTTGATAGGGCTTTTACATCATGCATTGCTCTTGATTATTTGTATCTAATACCGCTCAAGCCGGTATAGGAGTCGTGTGGTCATGCCATTCAAGATGTCCACATGAACAGCTACAATAAAAGCGTGGCCGAGAAAAAAATCATCCCAGGGATCATTTTTAGTTCTTGTGATTTCTTTAGATATTGTCATAGTATTGCAGTATAAAGTTAGACACTGAAGATTGTTCTAGAACAGTAGAACTGAGGTGGACTTGTTGATCTTGTATTATGTGATTATAATAATAGAATAATAGAGCTACGTATTATGTAAGTCATCCATCTGGAATACTCTCGAAGCTGTCATAATTGCAAATGGCCGCTGCATACAGACTGATAGCGTTGTTTACGAAGGACGCTTCTGGAATGTCAAACTGACATTAACTTGTTTACGTGGGTTATTTGCTTCGAACTTTCTCGAGCATAATTATAATTATATCTAGGCCAAATGGTGATGTAATGCATATTCGAGAACTTTCGTGGTTTGTGGAGCGGACGGCCCACGTCATATAGAATAATCGCGAATTCTCCGTAGGATATAAATACCGTCTCGTTCGCTCACTCGAGAGAGAATTTAAGAACTGGCTTTGATTGATTTACTTTGCTCGTAATTACTGACTGGAGGTTTTAAACCGACTTACGTGGGTGCATCATCATTATTATTATTGACTAACATTTGTCTGAGATAACTGACTGCTGGATTATATATTCCTGTTGGATTACTCCTGTGTTCGACCGCTGTGTATTATCCACGTGATTGAACTGACGGAAACTGGACAACAGCTGAGCGTTGTGGACTGTGGAAATACGGGAACACGATTTCTGCACGTCGTCACGGACTGTATAGAGATTAGTACGTTAATACAGACTCTGAGAGATATACCGGTATAACAGTGAACAGTAAGATTTTATTTGACATTTATTTGCTGTATTGACCTAACTTAATTTGTATATCATTTTAGTATTGTAAATAAATAGTTGATTATTGATTCTCGACTTCACAAATCTTTCTGTTGCCTTTTTCTATTATCGTCTAGACGTAACAGAAATTGGGGGCCTGTCCGGGAGCTTTGTTTACATTTCAGCTTTGCAACATAGTTCTAAATTGATACATTGTCTGAATTTGTGAAGTCGAGTAGTAGTATATTATCAGCATGTCTTTTTGACCCAGCATAGTTTGCTTCAAAGCCTGGTCAGGAGGAATTTGGCGAACTACACAAAGAGGATTTGTTCGTGCTGTGTAAATTCCTACAAATTAAAGTTAAAACATCTTGGAGAAAGTAAGAAATTAAGAAACTCATTATTAAACATTTTGTTAGCAAACAAATTTGGGATGAAAGTGATTTTGATTTAACTGAGGAAACAGCTGATAATTTGGAAATAAAGAAATTAGAATTACAAAATCAGCTGGAATTAAAGAAATTAGAATTAGAAAGAGAAAAGGAAGAAAGGCAGTTTCAGTTAGAGAGAGAAAGAGAAGAGAAAGAAAGACAGTTTCAGTTAGAGAGAGAAAAGTTAGAAAAAGAGGAAAGAGAGAAAGAGAAAGAAAGACAGTTTCAGTTAGAAATAAAACATTTCGAATTACAGTCGCGAACAGATCCTCCTGCTGATGCACCTGTACAATCACAATCAAAATTTGGTGCAGCTCGACAAATACGTCTCGTCACACCATTTCAGGAAAAAGAAGTTGATAAATATTTTCTGCATTTTGAGAAAATTGCTGAAAATTTAAACTGGCCGAAAGAAAATTGGAGTTTACTTCTTCAAAGTGTTTTGATCGGAAAGGCAAGGGACATTTACACTCAATTGACGGTAGAGCCATCAAATTATGATAGAGTGAAGGATTTAATCCTCAAAGGTTATGAATTAGTTCCTGAAGCCTATAGACAAAAGTTTCGTAGTTGTGAAAAAGAAAACTCTCAGACTCATGTAGAATTTGCTCGTTCAAAAGAACAGTTATTTGATAGGTGGTGTGCTTCGGTTAAAATTGACAACAACTTTGAAAACCTTAGACAGCTTATGCTGGTAGAGGAATTTAAAAGGTGTATCCATGGTGATATTAGAACATTTCTTGATGAAAAGAATGCCAACACTTTAGACGAAGCAGCCCGATTTGCTGATGAATACGCTCTGACACACAAATTATCATTTGTCAATGCTGTTAAACCAAGTTCATTCCAGTCTAACGTCTCAGGTAACAAATCCAGTTCTTTCTCAAGGCCTAAAACTTTTAACCCCAGTTACAAAGGTCAAAGGTCAAACACAAAGTCTCAGTCACCCACTTTTAACACTCAAAATAAGTCTCCCGTTTGCAGCTACTGTAAAAAGGACGGCCACTTGATGGCTGATTGTTTTAAATTGAAAAGAAGACAACAAGATCAAGCCTTTCAAAAGCCTAGTGGTTTCCTCACTTCAAGATCTTTACCCAAGCAGGTTAGTGACGTTCATAATGTATATGACGTTAAGATGGCCAAGGACACTGTTCCTATTAGTTCTATCAAGAATAAGGTTGACAGTTTTTCAAATCCTGTTATGGAGATTTTTGAACCATTTATCCACAATGGTTTTGTATCACTTTCAAGTGATTTTTCTAATGCTACTCCTGTGAAGATTTTGCGAGATACGGGCGCGTCCCAGTCTCTTTTGTTGCCAGATATTTTGCCGTTTTTTGATTCTTCATCTGCAGGCAGTGTCCTGATTAAAGGGGTAGATTCTGTAAATTATACACCCGTTTCGCTCCATAACATTCATCTGTCTTCCGACTTGATTTCTGGAGCTGTTACGGTGGGTATTAAAGGTAGTTTACCGTTTGAGGGTGTTCAATTACTTCTTGGCAATGATCTTACGGGAGATAAGGTCGGGGTTAACCCGATTGTAACTGACAAGCCTTGTTTGGATCAGATTCATGAAATTCAAAGTTTGTATCCTGCTTGTGCAGTTACTAGAGCCATGAGTAAATTGGCTGAGGAGTCTGAAAAGTCTCTTAAAGATGACGTCATCGATGACGTTTGTTTGGCCGACACCTTTGTGTGTTTAAATGATGAGGCTGATAAGCCACATTTGGATAGCAAATTGGAATGTTCTAATGACAAAATTTCAAAATCACAGCTGGTTAATGAACAGCATAGTGACAAGGACATTTCCAAGTTATTTGACAAGGCAGTAGATGAGTGTGATGTAACTCAAGAGCCCGTGTGTTACTTTTGTAAGAATGGTGTTCTTATGCGCAAATGGCGACCGCCTGTGAGCTGCCGTTTATGACAATATTATACACGGTGTATATATATAATGGAGCATGGAAATATGGTGATAATGAATGAATATGGTGTGAATTGGTTGGTTATATTGGAAATGTTGTTATATTGAAAGTTACAAAATATGGGATGGTTTTATCATATATTGTAACATTGTGGCAATGTATATGAAATGTTATTTATATAGGAGTAAAATGCAAACTAAAGAAGTTTTATATATATATGAAGAGTGGTGTAATTAGATACACTCTACATTTGCTAAACATATAAACCGATTGAACGTATATAGTGTAAGCTGATATATATATAGAACGACTGAATACGGCGTATTTGATACGGCGTATTTGTCAAAGACGCTTAACGGATATGGCAGGCGGATATGGCAGGCGGAAGTATGCTGTGAGCATGCACGTTGTGCTCGCGCAAAGCATTGCGGTTCCAGTTCCACGATAACAGTGGCCATTGACTGATTTCCGCTCTCAAACTAGGGCCTCCGACACAATCCAACGACTCGACGACTTGGTTGCCGGTCAACAGTGGCCAGTGCCATATTAAAATTTGCGAATAGAGAGAGGTCAGCCCGTCGCCGCTTTACGGTGGCCCATGGACGACATGCTAATTTTTTTTAGTTTTGAGTTTATTTTTTTTTACTTCTAGGTTTCATTTTTTTGCGTTAGGTTTCCTTTTTGTTTGTTTTAGGTTGATTCCTTTAGTTTTCACCCGGGTGGAAACGTTTCCACTTGGGTGAAAACCTTCTCACCCGGGTGAACACGTTTTCACCTGGGTGAGAAGGTTTCCACTCAGGTGAAAATTCACGTGATCGTGCCCTCGTGTTCGTTCCCTTGCACTGACATTTCGGCAAAATGGAGGGAGGTTCGTTCAAAAGTATAGATGATCTCAAACTGTCAAACTGAACTTTTATGTTTGCTGCAGTCGATAAATGATATTTCACGTCTGGCATGTTTTATATAAGTTGTATTCTCTCTGCGAGCACACGAGCTTGTCATGTCTGAAAAAAGAAAACTAGGCCATGTATAATCTTGTGCACGGGCATTCTGCTGCGGTGTGGGTTCGAGAATGGCCGTTTTTTTCCACAAAGCCAGTTACCGTCATTTAAATTGCACCGTTATTATATATCAGTAAGTTATTTGTGTATCGGCACTGCAGAATTGTATTGCCCCGCATCATTCAGTGATTTACAGAGTTCGGTAGCTAAAATCGAATAGTCAGATCGCGCGCAAGTTAAACCGCCTAAGACGAATCGTCCAACGTCCTGTGTCAGATCGTCCAGTGTAGATTTTGGTGCTTAATGAGGCTGGTTTTCTTTCATTCGTAGTAGGGTGAGTTTTAGATTCAGAGATACAGTGCTGGAGATCCGTTCCGGGGGGGGGGAGGGGGATATACCCCAGGGTGAAGTGGATGGGTGCAGTCAATGCAGCATCAGGTATGCTATCTGAATATATCAGCATATGGGATTAGGCGAGGCTTAGTTTGTGAAATAAAGGGTAGAGCTCCAGCTTTAACAAAACATGAAATAGTATCCTGAAATGTTGAAAACGGACAACCAGCCAAGCAACCAAGCAGCCAGTCCGCAAACCAGTCAGATTTCACCAATCCATAGTACGGATATTGCTTCGCAATCCCTCTAACAATTGGTTAAAATAATCACTGAGTCCAATGGATGCACATGAAACTCACTGAATATTATTTATGTTTCAGGCTTGATAGACATATTAACATCAAATATTCCTGCATTTGACACTGACCGGCCGAGCTGCCAAATGTGGAGTCACTTATATAAGCTTACATTAGAAAGCAGAAAACTCAAAATCAGTTTAACTTGGGCCGTAATTGCTGACGAAGACGATTCTGAGCCATACAGCAGAATGGATTCAGGAGAAAGAAATGGAGATCCTGTGAATACTATCGTATAACAGGTCTACCATGAACACCGTATCAACGAACCGAAACAGAAACACAAATTGCTTCTATACTATTTCTTCTTTTCTTCGCTGGGTTTGAGATCAACATTAGGTTCAAGCTAATACGAAAGCAATAATTTTACTTTGAGAATCAGTCCGAAGTATTTGTCTACGATGATCTAAACTCTATCCTATCTCACTAGTATTATCCTAAGATGAGGATGGCTTGGGAAAAACCGCGAGTCAAGGGGAGGTAAGCGTCTAGTCGGGCATCGTTTAGAAAAGGAGGCTAACAGTTGAAGCTGGTTTTTTTCATCTATTATGTTTCTCGAACCTCCACATAATTAGCGTGGGACTCAAAACAGTCACGAGAGACAACACAGAAGGTCAAAATTGATCAACTTATCGTTTATTCTCTCGTTCGTCATTTCTCACTATTAGTCCCATTGATGGTTTTTAACCTAGCCTCATCCTGAGCTGTGATAGGCGCGACTCTATCTCCACCGTATGTGTTTAGCCTAATGCGATTTAAATGTACAATGACCGTATTTGGTTACCCTATCAGGCATCAAATAGAGGTATCCGGACAAATCTAAACCTCACCCAACTAAATAAAAAAACTCAATAAGCTCCAAAAACTACATCGGCCGATCCGACACAGGGCGTTGGACGATTCGTCTTAGGTGGTTTGACTTGCGCGATCTGACTATTCGATTTTAGCTACCGAACACTTTGAATCACTGAATGATGCGGGGCAATACAATTTATGCAGATTATACGGGTTCGATTATACGGGGCCTAATTTTCTGTTCTCAGACATGACAAGCTCGTGTGCTCGCAGAGAACACGGGTTTGAAAATACAACTTACCGCAAGACGTGAAATATCATTTATCGACTGCATGAGCAAACATGAAAGTTCAGTTTGACAGTTTGAGATCATCTATACTTTTGAACGAACCACCCTCCATTTTGCAAGGGAACTAAAACGAGGGCACAATCACGTGGATTTTCACCTCAGGTGGAAACCTTCTCACCCAGGTGAAAACCTTCTCACCCAGGTGAACACGTTTTCATCCGGGTGAGAAGGTTTTCACTCAGATAGAAAACTTTCCACCCGGGTGAGAAGGTTTTCACCCGGGTGAAAACTAAAGAAATAAACCTAAAACAAAAAAATGAAACCTAACACAAAAAATGAAACCTAGAAGTAAAAAAAAATAAACTCAAAACTAAAAAAATATAGCATGTCGTCCATGGGCCACCGTAAAACGGTGACGGGCTGACCTCTCTCTATTCGCAAATTTTAATATGGCACTGGCCACTGTTGACCGGCAACCAAGTCGTCGAGTCGTTGGATTGTGTCGGAGACCCTTGTTTGAGAGCGGGAATCAGTCAATGGCCACTGTTATCGTGGAACTGGAACCGCAATGCTTTGCGCGAGCACAACGTGCATGCTCACAGCATACTTCCGCCTGCCATATCCGCCTGCCATATCCGTTAAGCGTCTTTGTCAAATACGCCGTATTCAGTCCTTCTATATATATATACGTTCAATATCAGTTTACACTATATACGTTCAATCGGTTTATATGTTTAGCAAATGTAGAGTGTATATAATTACACCACTCTTCATATATATATAAAACCACTTTAGTTTGCATTTTACTCCTATATAAATAACATTTCATATACATAGCCACAAATGTTACAATATACGATAAAACCATCCCATATTTTGTAACTTTCAATATAACAACATTTCCAATATAACGACCCAATTCACACCATATTCATTCATTATCACCATATTTCCATGCTCCATTATATATATACATCGTGTATAATATTGTCATAAACGGCAGCTCATAACCGCCAGATGTGTCACCTGATGATGAGTGGGCAGTTAAGTATCAGATTGTGATACCAGAGTCATATCATTTAGATATCCTCAGACTAGCCCATGAAACACCTCTTTCAGGCCATTTAGGTGTTAACAAAACATACTACAAAATTGTAAATCATTTCTATTGGCCAAATTTAAAGAAAGATGTTGCGGTCAATTTTGTAGGTCATGCCACACATGTCAAATGGTAGGAAAACCTAACCAAACCATACCAAAGGCCCCTCTACAACCAACCCCTGCATTTGGGAAGCCTTTAGTAGGGTGATTATAGATTGTGTTAGTCCATTACCAAAAACAAAGTCAGGCAACCAATACATGTTAACAATCATGTGTGCTTCAACCAGGTTCCCTGAGGCCATTCTTTTACGGAATATTAAGGCAAAAACTATTGTTAAGGCCTTAGTTAAGTTTTTCACACTTGTCGGCCTATCCCAGTCTGTTCAGTCTGTTCAGGGATCTAATTTCATGTCAGGAATCTTTCAACAAATCATGCATGAATTGGGAATAAAGCAGTACAAATCATCTGCATACCACCCAGGAAGCCAAGGCGCATTAGAAAGATTCCAGCAAACATTAAAGAACATGATTAGGACTTATTGTTTTGACATTGAAAAAGACTGGCATACATTTGTTATTGTTTGCTGTTAGAGAGTCTGTTCAAGAGTCTTTAGGCTTCAGTCCATTTGAATTAGTCTTTGGTCATACAGTTAGAGGATCCCTTAAACTGCTAAAGGAAAAGTTCCTAGACAGTGATCTCGACTCATGTAGTCGCTTACAATATGTGTCGGACTTGCGCACCAGGTTGACCAAAGCACGTGATTTGGCCATGTCAAATTTAAAGTCCGCTCAAAAAGATATGAAAATAACCTACGATAAACATGCCCTTGAACGAAGTTTCAAACCTGGTGAAAAGGTTCTGGCTTTTCTGCCTATTCCTGGTAATCCACTTAAGGCTAGATGTTATGATCCTTATGTCATTGAAAAGAAACTAAGTGACCTTAATTATGTAGTTCAGACTCCTGACAGGCGTAAACACAAACAGTTATGTTCCCTTATATGTGTTGTAATGTAAATATGTTAAAGTTATACAACGACAGAGATAGCACTAACAGTACTGTCCATCCTGTAAGTGTAGTTAGTTCTGACCCTGATACCAATGAAACTTGTGAAGAGCCCATGACAGCGGCGAAATTACAGAACTCTGACATTCTACTTAATTTGGATTCCAAGTTGTGTCATCTCGAGCCAGCGCGTCAGGAAGAACTTCGAACTCTGCTCAGTCAATATGAACATTTGTTTCCCGACATTCCTACTCGGACTGATACAATTTCACATGACGTCGACGTCGGAGATTCTAATCCAGTGAAGCAGCACCCATATCGTTTGAATCCCTTTAAATAAAACTACCTGAAAAAAAGAGATTCAGTATTTATTGGACAATGACTTCATTGAACCAAGTAATAGTAACTGGAATTCACACATTGACCAAAACAGACACATTCCCTATTCCACGCATTGACGATTGCATTGATAAAGTGGGAAGTGCCAAGTTCGTGTCAAAGTTTGATCTTCTGAAAGGATTTTGGCAAGTGCGAAGGAGATATCAGCATTCGTCACTCTGGAGGGTCTGTTCCAGTACAAAGTTATGCCATTTGGAATGAAAAATTCTCCAGCCACGTTCCAGCGTCTCATCAACCGTGTTACTTCCGGTTTGGAAGGATGTGAGACTTACATTGATGACGTCATTGTCTACAGCGATACATGGGAAGTTCATCTACAGAGAATTCGCGCACTGTTCAATCGGCTGAGTGACGCCAAGCTGACAGTCAACCTTGGAAAAAGTGAATTTGGACATGCACGTGTGACATTCTTGTGTCATGTTGTAGGTCAGGGTCAGGTAAAGCCTGTAGATGATAAGGTCAGTGCTGTCTCGCTATTTCCAAAAGCAACATGTAAGAGACAACTGATGCGTTTCTTGGGTGTGGCTGGTTACTACAGGAAATTTTGTCCAAATTTTTCAGATATTACTGAACCTTTAGCTCGGCTCTTAAGAAAGAGGGTAACTTTTGTTTGGACTGATGAATGTGAATCAGCTTTTGAAAAACTGAAAGCCATACTCAAGAGCGCGCCAGTTCTTTCAGCACCAGATTTTGGTTCACCTTTTAAACTGGCTGTAGATGCTAGTGATGTTGCTGCTGGTGCCGTTTTGTTACAAGAAGGTATAGATGGCGTAGACCACCCAATATGTTATTTTCACGTAAAT